>JAOWBF010246783.1:0-12758 GCA_028566175.1 Vinca major
TAGATAATAGCTAGGAGCTCCTTATTATAGATAGTATAATTAAGCTCTACTAGGGCTATAGTCTTAGAGTAGTAGGTGATGGGGTATAGTTAGTTATTATTACCATACTATAAGAGTAAGCTACTATTTATCTAGTTAGATAAGTCTATTTTAACCACTATTTTATAAGTAGGGTTAAAGTAAGTAAGGACTAGTATAGTTATAAGAGCCTTCTTAAGACCTTTAAATAACTATTATTTAGCATTAGTCTAACACCATAAAACATCCTTATAAGTTAGCTAGATAAGTGGCCTCATAATCTTACTATAGTCCTTAATAAATTAATAGTAGAAATTAGTAGTACTAAGAAAGGACTAAACCTATTTAACTATTATAGGACACTCCCATAATATAATTATCTTAATCTTAGCTAGGTCTATATAGATGCTATTAGTTAAGATGATAACTCCTAAAAACTTTATCTCCTAGATGTGGAACTTATATTTATTCATATTAACCTATAAACTATACTCCTAAAGCTAGGAGAGGACCTTATATATGTGGCTCTAGTGCTCTATAAGTATTTAGCTATAGATAAGGATATTATTAAGGTACGTGGTGGCGTATAAGCTAAGATAGTAAAATAGATACTTATTAATTAAGTATTACTAGGTACTAGGACTATTAGCCATACTAAAGGGCATTACTAAGTACTTATAGGCACCATACTAGGTGTGGAACATAAGTAGATCCTTAGTTTATAAATCTATAATATAGATATGGTAGAAAGCTCATTTAATATTAAGCTTAGTAATATACTTAGCACCTTATATCTAGCTAATAGTCTTATTAAGCAATGGTAGGGGATAGTAGTCCTTTTTTATAAGTTTATTAAGCTTCTAGTAGTTAATATAGAAATGAATACTACTATTAGGCTTAGCTACTAATAAAATAGGTAAGGCCATGCCTACCTTACTATACTCTAAGATACTAAGGTTAAGACCTTCCTAGATATAATACTTAATCTCTACTAACTAAATATTATTAGTATGGTAGAGTAGCACATAGCTAAGGTCTTTAGATTTAGTACTATCCTTTAACTTAATCTTAAAGTTAGTCTAGGGATAGGTATATAGAAGTAGGTTATTATTATAGAACACGCCTAATAAATTATAATACTTATAGGGGATAATATAATATAGGTGAAGCTTATCACTACTAGCTAGGGTATAAGAAGATGGCTCTACTAAGTAAAGTTTAGCATACTCTAGTTTATTAATAGGAGTAAAGATATAAACTAAGTAGGCTTCATAGCTATACTACTAGTGAAGGATAGTAGTGTTAAAGGTACTAATTAGTATAATATTAGCTAATAAGCTAACCTAGCCCTGGCTCTACTTATTAAGGTGACTTATAGTCTCCTTAATAGTAGTAGAAACTAGCTTAGATAGCTCTTAGTACTAATAATAGTGTCTTAGGTAATAAAGGTACTCTAAGGGATAGGGTTTAAGATGGTAGAGGTATTATGGTTTACTAACTTACTTAGAGCTAATAGAGGGAGGTGAGATGGGTAGTAATAGGCTAGAATTAAGTAACTTACTATAATATAGGATTCTAACTAGAGTTATAGTAATAGGCCCTAGGGGAGAGGACTCATCTACTATAGTAGGTAAGGGTGATAAGGTATAGTTATTAGATAGCTAGCCAATAGTATAGGGGTGAGTCATACTTATAGTTAGTAGTATAGGTATGGAGTTTATAGTAGGAGAGGCTAAAGTTACTAATAAGGTCTAAGATATTATTATAGAAGGTAGTAAAGAATTAATTAGTCTATAAGTAACCTAAAGTCTAGCTAAAGGGGAGACTCCTAACTTTACATAGACCTAGTAAGTCTTTATAGACTTTATACCTTTAATACTTAATACTATATATCCTAAATCTAGAATAAACCTAAACTAATGCATATACTCTAAACTAATAAATATATCATATATAGGGCTAATCTAGGCTATTATTAGAGATACTAATAGATTAAAAAGTATGGTACCATTAGGGTCTACTAAGCTAAATAATAAACTAGTAATAAGTTTATAGGTGAGATACTAGGTCTAGCTATAAGTATAGTTACTAATTATCTAGGGCCTATAAAGCTACTACTTCTAGGCGCTAGTAGTGATAAGCTTATACTTAAGGGACTAACTTATATATAGGCTACTAGTGTAATCTAAATTAATAAGGATATAGACTAGCTATAGAGGCATATTAGGATATATATAGATATATATAGTATAAGAGTAGTAAGAAGGACTAGTAACTCTATTCCCTAATTATATTAAATGACTAATAGCTATCTTACAGGTTTAGCCTCCTATTATGGTTTTATAGGAGGCTACTTATTTTCTAATATCTTATCTAAGTCTATAACATTACCCTTACTAATAATAATAATGTCCGGGTCCTCTACTATATCTATAAACTCCTTAGTAACCTCCTTAACACCGGCGGCTACATAGGTATAAACTAGATACTAATATATAGGCTTACTATAGGGATAGTCCTTAATTAGATATCTAGGACTACTATAATATTAATAGCTATAATCCTCTAGTATGGCTATATACTCCTATTTAATACTACTAGCGGCGCCTTTAGTGATAGGAGTGGCCTAATAAGATGACCCTACTAGTATAGGCATATAGAGGGTACCCTTATAGTAGTAAGTTACCTATAGGGTAGAAGATAGCTCTACCTATCTAATATTAGTAGCCTAGTCTAAGATTAATAGTAGCTTACTATAGGTAGACTTAATCCTAGATAATATAATAGTATAAAATAGGCTATATAGCTTATAGACTAGCTAATCCTTAGATATATAGCTATCCTAGCTAGTATATTAAGCTAATATATAGAATATATATAGTAATGTTTTAAAGATGGCCCTAGTACTAGAAACTAAATCTATACTTATAAGTTATCTAATAGTATGGCTTTACTAGTCTACTATACTATATAGACTATTAAGCTTAGCCTATAAGTCCTAAAGGACGCTATCCTTATTACCATTATTATTATTATCATTATTAGGGATGGTAACCCTAGTGGTATTTATTATAGCGCCTTACTAAGAGATTTAGGGCAGGCTACTAATGATTAATAGGTAAGGAGTAAGAGTAGTTATTATATATCCTACGCGGAATAACT
Organism: Vinca major; assembly: GCA_028566175.1. Classification (NCBI taxonomy): domain Eukaryota; kingdom Viridiplantae; phylum Streptophyta; class Magnoliopsida; order Gentianales; family Apocynaceae; genus Vinca; species Vinca major. The sequence continues at coordinate 3,181 of JAOWBF010246783.1, forward strand.
ATCTACTCTAGAACTATCTAAAGATGGCTAGTATATAGGAAGAAGTGAAATACTAAACACCTAAATTATAGGAAATACTAGAGGTATATAAGCGCATATAATACTACCCCCCCCTCCTAATAAGTAATAACCTCATTACTTAGTTAGGAGCCTAGCTAATTAGTAGTCTAAGGCCTAGATACCTTTTATAATAATACATGATAATATCATGTGCATTATTAAATTCTCTATTATCCATATTATAAAACGCGTAGTCTAGTAGGTAGTTAGCCTATTAGACCCTAAATTAAAGACCCCTATTAGCCAAGATCTAGTGGCTAATAATCTCTTCCACTTCCTATTTAGCATCCTTATTATTATCCTAAAGGGCTAGCCTAATAGCTAGTTCTTAGCCTAGTAATAGGTTATTACTAGTGATGATAAGATGAGAGATATTAAATTTATTATAGGTCTAAGACCTAATAGGGAGTTATAGCATGGCCTAATTACCACATATATTAAGTACATAATATAGGCTATTATTATAATAATCTAGGGTAGCTAGCCAGCTATAAAGCACATAAGTATATTTAGCATAGATAAAAACATACTTACCCAGCTCTACTATATAATCTTAATAATACCAGTTTACCTACACAGCCATTCATTATTATATAACCATTAAGCTTTACCTTATCTCATCCTAGACCTAATATATGGTCCGGGCGATGGCCTAAGTAGTTTATAACTATATAGAATAGGTATTAGTAATTAGTCCATAGATACTATAAATAGCTACTTTAGTATCAAAATTAAATCATGGCTTATAGCCATAATAAATATAAAAGGGAGAGTGGCTATTTAGGCTCTCATATAGTACACTATTAGTAGCAAACTAGGCCACTAATAACAAAGGTTTCTAATCATCTTAGTAGAAACCAATAAATTATCTTAAGTAGTTTTTAAGGTCCTAGTTAGCTTATTCAGTCTAGCTATTAGTCTATGGATAATAGCTAGTAGATGGCTTCATACTAATACTAATGATATAAGTAAGGCCCTCCTATAAGTAAGAGATGAATTGGTTTCTATAGTCTAAGATAATAGAAAGAGGGAAATTATAAATAGTAAAGACGTGGTCCATAAGGGTGTGAGTAGTTAATTTAGTAGTAGTCCTATTATTAGTAGTATCCATGGTAATAAAGTAATATACTTTACTAAAGTGGTCATACATAACTAGGATTATATCTATTTATTTACTATAGGGTAGTAGACTAATAAAATCCATAGTAATATATTACTAGGGATAGAATAGGATAGGTAGGGGTTATAAATAGCTAGAGATAATAGGATAGGCTTTTTAAACCTAGATATAGGCTAGATAGTTATTAATAACTTATAAAATTAATTAGGTAAGATAGGGGAACTAAAAATAGGGTATAAGTAGGTTATATAACTAGTTATAGCTAGGGTAACTAGTAAGTAGTTACTTATAGATATAATAAATAAGGAGAGGCTATAGCTTAGCTAGTATAATAAGATGGCTATCTATAAAGATATTCCCGCGCCTATTAACTAAGAAGGGTAAGTCTAGCTTACTAGCCTATCTCCTCTACTTATTTATCTCATTACTATTAGCAGCATTAGCCGCGAGTAAGTAGTAAGTAAGGAATAGTTTATTATCTAGGGTAATATCCATAGGAGCTAGCTCCTAAACCTTATATATATTAAGGGAGATCTTGCTAGCTAGTAGTAAGGTCTAATATTATTATTAGTACTAGGGGTTATTAGCACTAGGTATATCCTATAGGCAGTAGGTAAGAGTATCAGCCTTAATATTAGCATGGCTAGGGTGGTATATAATCTGGAAGTTATATTTAGAGAGGAGTTTAGCCTAGTAGACTTGCTAGTATATTAGCTACTTTATCATGGTGAAGTACTATAGTATCTAGTAATTAGTAAATACTATAAATGGTGTTTAGTAAGCCTTAAGATTAGGCTCCTATAGTTCTAAGGCATAGATAATAGCTAGGAGCTCCTTATTATAGATAGCATAGTTAAGCTCTACTAGGGCTATTATCTTAGAGTAGTAGGTAATAGGGTATAGTTAGTTATTATTACTATACTATAAGAGTAAGCTACTATTTATCTAGTTAGATAAGTCTATTTTAACTACTATCTTATAAGTAGGGTTAAAATAAGTAAGGACTAGTATAGTTATAAGAGCCTTCTTAAGACTATTAAATAACTATTATTTAGTATTAGTCTATTACTAGGAAATATCCTTATAAGTTAGCTAGATAAGTAGCCTTATAATCTTACTATAGTCCTTTATAAATCACTAATAGAAATTGGCGGTGCTAAGGAAGGACTAAACCTATTTTACTATTATAGGCCACTCCTATAATATAATTATGTCAACCTTGGCCAGGTCTATGCAGATGCCATTAGTTAAAATAATAACTCCTAAAAAATATGTCTCCTAGATGTGGAACTCACATTTATTTATATTAACTTATAAACTATACTCCTAGAGATAAGATAAAACCTCATAGACATAGCAATAGTACTTCTTAAGTATTTAGCTATAGATAAGGATATCATCAAGGTACGCAGTGGCGTACTCACTAAGATAGTAAAATAAATACTTATTAATTAGGTATTACCAGGTGCTAGGCCTATTAGCCACACTAAAGGGCATTACTAAGTACTTATAGGCACCATATTAGGTATAGAATATAAGTAGATCCTTAGTTTACAAGTCTATAATATGGATATGGTAGAAAGCTCATTTAATATTAAGCTTTATTATGTACTTAGCCCCTCTCATCTAGCTAATAGTCTTATTAAGCAATGGTAGGGGATAGTAGTCCTTTTTTATAAGTTTATTTAGCTTCTAGTAGTTAACATAGAAATAAACACCACTATTAGGCTTAGCCACTAGTAAAATAGGTAAGGCCATACCTACCTTACTATGCTCTAAGATGCTAAGATTAAGACCCTCCTAGATATAATACTTAATCTCTACTAACTAGATATTATTAGTATAGTAGAGTAGCACGTAGCTAAGGTCTTCAGGTTTAGCTCCATCCTTTAGTTTAATCTTAAAGTCCATCTAAGGATAAGTATAGGGAAGTAGGTTATTATTATAGAACACACCTAATAGATCATGATACCCATAGGGGATAGTATAATATAGGTAAAGCTCATCACCCCTAGCTAGGGTATAAGTAGTTAGCTCTACTAAATAAAGTTTAGTATACTCTAGTTTATTAATAGAAGTAAAGATATAGACTAAGTAGGCTTTATAGCCATACTACTAGCAAAGGATAGCAGTATTAAAAGCACTAATAGGTATAATATCTATAGACTTACTAACCTAGCTCTAGCTCCACTTATTAAAGTAACTTATAGTCTCCTTAATAGAAGTAGAAACTAGCTTAGATAGCCCCTAGCAGTTACGGCAGCATCTTAGGTAATGAAGGTAATCTAATAGATGAGAGTTATAATAGTAGAGTTATTTTAGCTTACTAATAACTTCAGAGCTAATAGAGGAAGGTAAGATAGGTAGTAGGTCAAGGGGGTTACTATAGTATAGGATCTTAACCAGAGTAGTAGGGGAGAATAGTAGTGGTAATAGGGTAAGGGTTATAGATAACTAGCCACTAGGCTAGGAGAGTACCTTATTTATATTTAGCACTAGGGGTATTAAGGGTGGCGAGGAGGAATCTAGAGATAAAGATAAGGTCTAAGATACTATAGTAGTAGGTAATAGAGACTTAATTAGCTTATAGGCTACCTAAGGTTTAACTAGGAGCTAGTTTCTCAATATTAAGTAGTTCTAGTAAGTCTTCACCAATTCCCCTCCTCTAATACTTATCACCATACATCCTAAGTCCAGGATAAACCTAAACTAGCATATATACTCTAGGCTAATAAACAAATCATACGCAGGGCTAATCTAGGCAATTATTAGGGAGGCCGCCTAGTTAAATAATATAGTAGCATTATAGTTCAAAGAACTAAATAAAAGACTAATAATAAGCTTATAAGTTAGGTATTAGGTCTAGCTTTAAGTATAGTCACTAATTATCTAGGGCTTATATAGCTACTACTTCTAAGCACCCATAGTAATAAGTTCATACTTAAGGGACTAACTCACATATAGGCTACTAGTACATCCTAAATTAATAAGGATATAGACTAGCCATAGAGGCATGTTAGGATAGGTATAAATATATATGGTATAAGAATAGTAAGAAGGACTAATAACTCTATTCCCTAATTATATTAAATAACTAATAGCTATCTTATAGGTACTACCTCCTACTATAGTTTCATAGGAGGCTACATATTTCCTAATATCTTATCTAAGGCCATAACATCATCTTTACTAATAATAGTAAATTCCAGCTCTTTAACCACATCCATAAACTCCTTAGCAACCTCCTCCATAACTACTGCGCCATAAGTAAAGGTATATAGTCTACTAGTATCTAGACGCGGGCAGTCCTTAATCTAGTAGTCTAGACTACCATAATACCAATATCTATATGGGCTAGGGGTGGCCTCATATTCCCTCTTCACCATAGTAGCTAGGGCTATAGCTAGCATTACCTAATATAATATACTAACTAATAGGCTATAAACCACAGCCTTATTCCTAGCTAAATAGGAGCTTAAACCTAGGTCTACTAGGGCTTAGCTAATATTAGCTACTTACTTAAGGTTACCTAGGAGCTCATCATAGTTAGTTATAATTTAGGACATTATAACCAATCAAAGTAGTCTAGTTAACCTCTAGAGTAACTAGTCCTTACTCTACTCAGCACTCTAGCCAGCCTAGTAAGTGAGGACCTAGTATATATAGAGGTCCTATTTAAAACTAGTACTAGAGCTAGAAATCAAATATAGCTAGGCGAGCTATAAGAAGGCGCAGCTTTATATATTAGTAATACTAAATAGGCTATCTAACACGGCCTAGACCTTAAGAGGGTTAGTTTTATTATAGTTACTAATAATAATAGCATATATGGCTACTCCTAAGAGGCGTGACTAGATATACGCGGCCTTTAATATATTATTAGGGAAGTGGCCCTTATTAAGTGATAGCTTATTAAGAATATTTTAATGCTAGATATAATAGTCCTCTAGTATACCCTTACCATTAAAATATTTAGGATTAGTAAGTTAGTACTAGTTATCATAGACTAGCATCTTACCATAATTGATAGGTTTACTATAAGTGGTGAGCACCTATATAAGCTCTATAATAAGCTCATGAGTTATTAATTTAGGGTTATTAACTCTTAGGGGTAGGTTATTATCCCTAGTAGTGCTAGGAATAATAGGAGGGCTAGATAATGGACTAGTAGCTAAAGACTACTAGCTAGCCACTAGTGAGGTTTAAGAAGTAGCTAATAGTACTATGCTACTAGTAGAGGTTTAGCTACTCTTAGCTATCATATAGCTAACTAACCATATAATATAATAAGATAAGTTATCTCTATCACCTTTAGAACCTTCTAGGCCTAAAATCTTACTCATATACCTTACTTAAGGCTATAGACTATAAACTTAATAATACCCGGAGCTTCTAGCATATCTAATAACTTAGTATTTTATCCTAATACCTTATAGGGCGTGATGGGGGGAAGTACTTATTAGGGAGGAGTAGATAATAAGTCACTATCCTCTATAAGTAGGGTAACCTATTAATAGTATCACAGCACCTTACTAGAAGATTTAGGGCAGGCTACTAATAATTAATAGGTAAGGAGTAAGAGTAGTTATCACATAGCCTATATAGAATAACTATCTACTCTAGAACTATCTAAAGATGGCTAGTATATAGGAAGAAGTAAAATACTGAACACCTAAACTATAGGAAATGCTAGAGGCGCGCGAGCGCGCGCAACAGGACTAATAGATAACTATATAGAGTACTAGGGAGGCCTTATAATATACACCCTTATAGACCTATACTCTAGTTTTAATTAGTTCATAGTTACTAAAAAGTATTAGGATCTTACTAGATTTATTACTCCTTAGGGATACTAGTATAACTATATACTTTCCTAAGGCGCGACTAATTCTCTAGGATAAGTAGTTTATAGCCTAAGATATATATTAGATAACTAATAAGATAAGGCTAACCTCTTTATAGATAATATTATAGGAGGCTAATAAAGGAGCTAATATAATAATATAGAAAGCATAGTAGCTAGAGTTAGGTAATTTATGCTTAAATATATCTAGGATATTAATAATATACTATAGAACCTAGAACTAGCTAGACTTATAATCTTAGGAGAGAAGTCCTTCTTTAGTATACTAGAAGTGGAAGTTATTAGATTTAGATATAGAGAATTTAGACACCTACCTACTAAGTCTAAAGTAGGTAAGATTAATAACTAGGATACCTCCTAAGACCTTAAATTATTAAGGGGCTTCCTAGGAGTAACCACCTATTTTTACTACTAGGTTAAGGAGTACTTATATAAGGCGGCGCCACTATATACTCTAATAAGGAAGAATATACTATTTATTTAGGAAAATAAGTATGATAAGGCCATGGCTAAAATTAAGGAAGCTATTATAATAGCGCCTACCTTGGTATCTATTATATATAGAGAAGAATCTACTAGAGATATTATTATAGCTATAGATAGTAGCGGCGCAGGATAAGGAGTAGTTTTAATATAAGAGAAGAATAGTACTAGGCATCTAGTAAGGTATAAGAGTAGTATTTAGTCTAGGATGGAATTATTTTATAACTCTAGAAAGCTAGAATACTAAGCACTAGTATATATAATTACTAGATTTAAACCATGGCTATTTAGATAGCACTTCCTTATTAAAATAGACTATTATATCCTATAAGATTACCTAAATAGCTAGACTAAATCTATAATGGGCGGAGTCCTTAAGTAATAGCTAGGATGGCTATCTATATAGGATTTTAAGATACTATATATTACTAGGATAAAGAATAGGGTAGTAGATGTACTATCTAGGAGGCTAAACTTTAAGAAGCTAAGTAAGGAAGATCTATAGAAATAGGTAGAGAAGGTAGAAGATAAAATTAATAAGTTATTATTATCCCTATAGCTAAGTATGTATATGGTTAGTTCTATAGACCTTCTACTAACTATCTACTAGGCTAGGGGAGAGTTAATCTTAGCTAATTAAATACCTATACTAGGCCTATCTAGCCTACTAGGAGAAGTCATTCTATATAGAGTACTATATGAGGAGTACTCTTAAGAATCTAAGGACCTTACTAAATTCATCACCTATAGCCTACTCCTACCTAAAGTTAAGTGATTAGAGGCCTAGAAATAGTAGTAGAAGGCCTATAGGTACTAGGTCTATAACTAGCACCTATTCTAGTAATTATTAAAGAATATACTACTAAAATAAGTAGTGGATGATCCTATATCTTAAAGATAAATAGTATAATAGCTATACCATAAGTTTGGCCATTATACTAAGGAAGGAATATTTAGGAAAGTCTTAGATTAGTACTTTTAGGAAGGGCTATAGACTAAGTATAAGTAAGAATACTAAGACTATTAGACCTATATATTTTATAGTTTATTATAAGATAAGGAGGCCCTCTATCCATCCCTTAAGATGCTAATCTTGGGTGATAAATAGTATATAGATATTATCTACATGCCTAGAGGATTCTATATTAATATATAAGAAGTAGTTTCTAGCTAGGTTAAAGGATAGATTCTATACTTATTAAAAGCTACCCTAGTAGCCAACTTCTTATATAAAGAGCTGATTTATTACTATAGCACCTTTCAATATCTCATCATAGATGGAGGTAGTAAGAACCTAGCCTCCTATAGACTATGGCTCATTCTCTCTCTATCTCTCTCACCTTTTATCCTTGTTCCTTTATGATTACTAGGGGACGGCAAAATAAGGAGCACCCCCCTATATATGGCGCTGCTGGCCAGCATGGTTTTTATAGCTTTTGATGGTTACTTTTCACAGCCTTTAATAGTTACTTTTAGCGATTATAGCCCTTGTTCTTAGCTGTGGTTTTAGCTTAGATATAAGTAGAAGATTAGGCTAGTAAGAAAATAAGACTATAGGTGGCTCTAGAATACTAGGAAGGCATGGTTCTACATAGTTTAGTAGTAATAATAATGGCTAATAAAAGCATGGGTAAATTTAGCATCTTTAGTAGTGATAGGAGGTTTTATATTATTAGTATTTCTAGTAGTAGATTAGCTAGTTATATACCCCCTTTTATAGCTACTTATTAAGAGGCACCACTTATATGAATAAAGTCTTTTATACTTAGTTAATCTATTATCTACTAAATACTTAGTTGTTTATTTATTACACTTATTATTTACACCTAGATCTTATACTACTTAGACAGCGAAATAATAGCTAGATAAGGGCTTATTTTAGTTAGTTTAGTAGTTATTTTATTCCTATCCTATAGAGCCTACTTATTTACCACTAGTTACTATCTCTCATGCCTCTTCTAGTGCTGGCATTTTAGCCGGCTAAGTAAGTATATTAGTAAGTAGCTAGTCCCGCCCACACTAGTATGAGTAGTTAATATAGCTAATAATCCTATACTTATATAATAATAAGGCTATAATAATAAGGCCCTCTCCCTATCTATTATAGTTATAGTAGTTAGCAGCAGTAGATGATGGTTAATAGGTGATAGATAGTAAGATAGAATTAGAATATAAGTAGCCACCTATATATAAGAACCTAATAAAATTAGCTAAGGTTATAAACTAGATAGGGACTCTTACCTTACTACTATTCTATATAATAGTCCTAATAAATAGTACTAGCTAGAATAGCTCTCTATACTAATAGAGACTATAATAGATTATACACCACACCACATAAAGATAAAGGGATAGCTACTAATAAGTAAGTAATATATAAAGAAGCTAGGGCCTTAGCTTTACTATTAGTAGAGTATAACTCCTTTAAGGCTTTATATAAGCATTAGTTCATTAGATTAGGGCTAAATAGACTAGAATAATAATATACTTTAGTAAGGAGCTTAGGATATAGTTAAAGTAGATAGAAGATAATTATAAGTCATATAAAGATAAGAAATAGTAATAGAGAAAGATGGGGTAGTAATAAAGCTAGACTAATAAATATACTTTATAACTACTAGAATACCTAAATCACCAAATCTACACCACTATATATTATAAGCCTACGCCTATATAAGCGCCTATAGCTACTAATTCTCATAATTTTAACTTCTCTTTAGGGGGGGTATGTTATAATAGGTAGTATATACCTATATAAGTACTAATACTAGTATAGATAACCCTAATATTATATAGTCATGAGATACTAGCTACTATAGCTACTATAGCTACTAGCTATTATAGATAGCTACTAGACTACCTTAGGCTAATATAACTATAACTACCACCATAGCCTTAGGCTAATACCTTATAATAACTCACTAATACCTTACCTTCTATCTAGCCTTTAATTAACTAGGTAGTTCTTATATAGGGGATAAGAAGAGAACTAGTATAAAGGAAGGATAAGGAAGAAGATAGGAAGTAAGTATCTTTTATATTTTATTCTTT
>JAOWBF010246982.1:0-22349 GCA_028566175.1 Vinca major
CTGGTACTGGCGCGAGTGCGACTCCTCCGACAACTCTGCAGCCGGACTTCCTTACTGACTCTGATTCCTCACGCGGTGTGACGGCAAGATGGTTTGATCAGATGTGTTGGTCCAGCAAGCCTACTCCTCCGCCAAGTTCAAAGGCAGAGAATAAGCTCTCTGACAGTACCCAGGCCGTGCGGGCCCTCGAGGGAGAGACGATGGGCATGCGCTGGTCGTGACCCGTGTCGTGCCATGGCGATTCCCTGTTTGGCGCCGGAGAGATGCCTTCACGTCGCCCATGTAAGTCCAGCAACAGTGGTTTCGCCGCAGACAGGCATGTAGTGTTGGCTCTCTTCCTGTGTGCATGTTGGCGGCGGTCGCAAGCTCCGGAGCGTTTCTCGTGTCGTCGTCGCGTGTGCCATTGCCGTGGGGTTGGTCACACATTTGCAAGCAAGGAAAGTTGGGTACGGTTGTTGTGGTTGGCAGAGTCACACTGCCGTGGACTGCAACGGACCTGAGCCGAGCGAGCCGAGGGATCCAGACGGGATCAGATGTTTAGGTGGGTCGGGTCCCGTCGGTCCCGCCGGGCGGTGCACACGCGGACACGTGACTACGCGCCTCCGTCGGGCGCCCGGCGGGTCCGGCGTCAGCTTATCGGATCTCAACGGCCGGGGATGACTTAGCCTAGTCAGGTTAGCCGTCCCCAACAGCAATCCGATGGCAACAGCAACCCGGACAGCACCAACCAACCTCAAACCTCACCCTCACTCAACGCCAGCCATCGCCGTCGACGACCCCCCTGCTCATTCGACATGCACATCATCGAACTTCTTCCTCGTCGTTGACCGATGTTCCCGTTGCGCACTTGCCTCCTCCCGGCGTCGTCGAAAGACAAGAGGGACAGGAAACGAGCAATGGTCGCCGGCCAGTACGCAACACCACTCGCAAGTCGTGTCCATCTTTCTGCGCTTTCCAAGCTAACCAAACCAAGCAACAGCAACGATCCATCATTCCACTCGGTCAGATCAGAGGCCACGAGTTCATCATGGCCAGCGTCAGAGAATCCGCTCGCCGCTCACCTCTGCTTGGCCAAGATTGAGCAGGCAAAGGCCAAGAACCTTGTCCTTGACTGCTTGCCAATTTTTGCCTTCAACGGCCCTGACGCCGCACCGTACCAAACTTGGCTCAAGGACCGTCCGAAGCACAACAAGTCAGCCTGCGACGTTTGCATCAGGGTCTACCACAATTCAAGAGGCGAATTGAAACACAACCTCGAGGAGGAGTATGATTCCGAAGAGGTTGAGAGTTTCATGGAAACATTTGACTCGAACAACGTGGAACGCATCACGTGCCCTGCGAGCATCGTCAACGCCCGTCAATTTTGACATTTTTGAGGCCAGCTTCACGCGAATGAAAAAGAGACCCCTCGATTCCGTTGATGAGGAGGACCAGAATCGCGGCCAGCAGCAGAGCAAGTACTTCAAAAAGGTTCAACGCCCAAGCGGAGTGAGCGTCCGAAAATCCGCTCGCCGCTCGCTTCCAGTGAGGCGGACATCCTGCGATGATGATGGGCAAGGGAGACACTTTGTACATAGAATGGCTCGTGGTAATAACCAAATCGATTCCAAGTCTACGCGCGATCAACCCGTGGTCTGTCTTCGCCGTCCTTGAGTTTTGCTGTTCCCACCACTGCCACCGCCGCCGCCTTTTGTCGCCATCAACCAATCCTGAAATCCCCCCCCCCAGTGAGCACCTTACCTGACTCGGACGCGCATACCCACGCACAACAAAGCCGCCGGTCCTTTTCCGCCTCCTGCTGCTCATCCTTCGCGGCCGCCATTCCTCCGCGGTGGATGCAAGACACGCCCCCACAAACTCACTGCACAATGATTGACGCTGAAGCTATTCAACAACAGAACAGCCAGGCCGACAGACATTCATTTCTAGAGGGAAAAGCGATTCATGGCGACAGACGGACGAGTTGAGTGCAGCCTTCCACCGTCTTCTTCACAGGAACAGATGCCATCCTAACACTCTTGGTAGGTCGCTCAGGTGCTTCCTCAACCTTTTCCCTTTGGTACATCAGCAGGAGCAGGTTCTCCATCGATAGCCTTGGCCGCAGCACGTCCGCGTCTTTTGGGCTGTTTGATCTCTGGTTCCTGCTCAATGGCCTTGGTAGCGCCCCTACTGTGGTGCTTTGGGGCAGGTTTGACTGGAGTTTCTCCCGCTGGAGCAGTGGTCGGCGACCACGTCGGACAGGTAGAGCCAGCTCCTCCTTAGCAGACTTGTCCTTGACTCGAGGCCCACCCACTCGCCGCTTTGGCGACAAGGCCTTTTTCCCCCACGGCGGTGATGACGATGGCGCCAACAATACCCTCAGCGAAACAGCAACTGTCCTTGATTGCCAAAATCGTGAACGCTTCCGCAAAGGCTCCCTCCAAGACTGAAATGGTGCCGAAGCACGTCTCATCCACATCGTGTTCCTCTCTACCTCTCCAACGCCAGCCACGGAGTCAGGAGGTACAGAAGGCTTCGAGGAGTCGCGGCTTGCTTGGATCAGGGCGGTGAAAGGCTATTGGCGTGGAAGTGCAAGTGAAAGACGGTCGCATTGTCTGGCATGAGAAGACAAGCCGTAGCTGATCGTGTCATTGAGGAATGTCGCCATGTTGACCTCGATTTCGGCTTCTTCGTCCTTCCCCTCCAACTTCATAACCAGGCAGCGTATCGCCAGTCATCTCTTTCCCATGGACAATTCGACGCTGTTGCCCTTGGCGCCATTGGTGGACACGACAACGCCGCTGTTTTCGCGGACTTCCCCATCGTTGCGGCCCCCACAGCGGACAACGACATTGATGCTGGTGTCAGAGCCAGATTTGACATGGGAGATTGGTTGGTGGCAGAGGTCATGACGGATGTGACGGACTCTGCAGGCGAAACGCGGCCACTGTTAAGGACCGGAGTCGCAGCGCGACGGCGAAGGTTAACTGGGCGATTCTGGGGCAGGCGCATTGAGCTGATTCTGCTGGTGGGCAGGCCGGTCTTGGAGGACCTGCCATTGTGGATGCTGGTGGTGGGAATGGTGACTGGGGGTTGGCGGGCAAAACGCGGCCACTGTTAAGGACCAGAGTGGCAGCGCGACGGCGAAGGTCAACTGGGTGATTCTGGGGCGGGCGCATTGAGCTGATCCTGCTCGCGGGCAGGCAAAGTCTTGGAGGACCTGCCATTGTGGATGCTGGTGGTGGAGATGGTGACTAGGGGTTGGCGGGAGTTGGTGGGGAGTCGAGTCGATTGTTTTGGCGCCGCTGGGTGCAGGATCTTCTTGTTGAAGTCGATCTGATCCGCATCTCTCCATTCTCTCTCCAGAAAGAAATTGTTCAGTCGCGCTGAGGAAGAAGACCAAGTGTCTGGTCGCAAGGGGTGGAGGGTGAGATGTTGTAGGCGAGATGAGTAGACGGCGACGAGGGAGACAGAGTATTGTCGACCCGAGGGGAGGCTTCCTCGCCATGGGCCTCGCACTGTCCCGTGGTCGGTCAGCAACAGCATCCATGCCGGAAGGAGCCGGTTGTCAAAGGGAGCAGGAGAACCTCAGCAGTTCCATCACTCACTGAGCGGAGTTGACAGCCGTTATTGACACCGGCGAGGACTAGGTAGGCGTTTACGCAGAAGCCGCCATGCACGCCTATCCCAGGACAACTCCGCGACTGGCCCCCCGTTGAGCTGGAAGGCAATGGCACATCCGGATCTCCTGTGAGCAGCAGACCTCGAGCTCCCACCCTCGCCGGAATAGATTGCAGCGTCGTGCCTGACCTCCCAATCGAGCAGCAAGCATCGCAAACGACACCAACAACCGCCGTGGGAGTCTACCCTGACAACCGTGACCTCTCCACCCTCGCCGGAATTGATTGTAGCGACGTGGCTGTCTGTCAATCAAGCAACAAGACAACGGCACATCCAGATCTCCCGTACCCGGCAACAGCTGTGAAAATGCCCATCCATACCTCAATCCCCATGTTATCCGTGCCCGAGCCATCCCTTTGTGGCAGTTTGATTGCCGGTGACGGGTCCATAACTTGGAACAGGAAATCGGCCCGAGCCGAGTGTCGAACTGTCAAACCAATGCGAAATACTGTGGCGAAATACTGCGAAATACAGCTCAAGACCAAGGCGCCGCACCACCAAATGATAGCAGCTGCCGCCAGAAACAATCCAATCCCACAACACCCATTGTCCGGAGGGGGCCACTCATTTTTCGACGATTTAGCGAGCAGGGCGATCGAACTGCCTTTTAAGGTGACCCAGAAAAGCTAACTCGGCTCCGCTCGCAGGCCGTAACTGGGCGGCAGGGCAGTGGTGGACAGGGCGCGCCCGTCCGTGTCATCGGGGCCGACGTGGACATTGTGTTCTGCGGCAGAAGGAGTCGGCGTCATGGCCTCGGAGCAGGGCGATCAAGGCGCGGTGGTGCATGGAGGGTTTCGAGCAGGTGGGTGGTGGAGGGAGCGGGTGCGAAGAGGGATCTGTGGGGTTGAGGGGATGTGAATTCTGCCACCGCCTTGCTTACGTATACTTTGCACCCGGACACGGGCGTCCGGGTCGGTCCAGGAAGTCTCCCTCTGCTGTCTCCAGATCATCATCTCAACTCGTCGCGTCTCCCGTCCCTCTTCTCCCGCCGCTTTGCTCCTCCTTGCAACCTCTACATTGCCTGAGATTGGACGCCCATCAACGATCTCATCGCTGACCCGAATGCGCCCACGGCTCATACAGCCCTACCCAGCCCGTGCGATACTCGAAGGGAGACGAAGCGAGAATACAGCATCCACTGGCATCCGGATGGCTTCATGGGCGAGACTTCCAACACCTCCCCCTTCTGATTCGTCTCACTCTATATCCTGCCACGAGCAAAGACATGCTGGACCGTCGACCTAGGTCCTGGGCTCTAACGTAACGACGAAGAAACACGCAACGGAACCACCAGAATCCGAAATTTCATCCGCCGCCGCCTTGGAAGCCACCTCGCGGCTCGAAACGCTGCAGCAGCTGAGGACGCGCCAGACGGAGCAGCCTGGCCCGCGAGCTGGCGTACCAGTTCTAAGCGCTCCAGCGCAGCGAGGTGACCGCGCGCGAGTTGTAGCTGGGCAATGACGATATGTGCCGCGCCTGGAGTGAGACGCGGAATAAACGGGACCGCCTGTGTCGGGGTCGTCCTGTGGATGCTCGCAAACTCCGCGCGCGGCGTGGCAGAACACGCCGGCCGTGTTGAGGGAGCAGATTCAGTGGTGGCGGATTGGGCCCGCTACCCGCTTTCTTTTGATCCCAAACTCTCTCGCGACCAATATCCTGCCAAAGCGTCGTCCACACAACGACTCCGCCCGGCTAGTCATGCCCGACACGTCCATGCAATGCCGCCAGTGCATTGTCGTCAGACAACCAAACAGCTCCAGCAAACCTTCCTCCAAGCTCCTCGCCCTACCATCCTCCTCTAGCCCGCCTGCGTCCTGCTCATCTACCTTGAATAAAATGCGCCACCGAGCAGCCCGGCCGTTCAGCCATGACATTACTGCCACCATGCGACCAAGAACTCGAGCGCAAGCTCGCTGAGAATGCACAACTGAACGGAGAAAGCTTCCAGAAGCTCGATGCAAAGTTCAAGCGGAGGAAACGTAGCGTCGGCGAATCGAACCAAGGCCCTATATCGAATCCAAAGGCTCAACAAAGATGGGACAGCATGGTAGAGAGGATGGAAGCAGAAGCGCAGAAAAAAGCGAGAGGCGAGACAGTGTCAGATGTGGTGGACTTGGAGACAATGGAGATTGTCGAGGACCACGGCCACCTCCACGGCTTGCCAGACCACAAAGAAGATATCAAGCGGGCTGAGAAGCATTGGGAGGACTTGAGCGACGGCGGTGATAGACCAGAGGTAAGGCAAAAATTCAGGCGTCAGGGACAAAAAGTTGACAAACTTAGCCCGACCTGCCAAGCAGCAACACAGCGCCAGCAGCACCAAAGACGAGCCGCCACGCGTGGTCTGAGGAAGACACAAAGTTGCTCATGGACCTGCGCGCCCAAGGCACGCGCTTCAGCGACATCGCCCAACATTTCCCCGGTCGCACGGTCCAGTCTATCATTTCCCGACATAACTACATTCGACACAACACGAAGAAAGACAATCACGAAAGGTCTGGATGCCAGATGACAATGCTCTCCTTTAGTCGCTGCGCGCTGGAGGAACGGCATTCTGAGAAATTGCCAACCGGCTGAGGAGGTCCACTGCTCAAGTCATCACACAGTACCATTGGCTACAAAAGAAGGGCGAGAGGGAGGGACGGCTTCGACCATTTTGAAACACATTACATTGCGGCGTCGAATAGATGGAGCGGAGGAGAGGTAGCGCAATGGAAAGGCGGTTAGTGATTCATGAATCATGACGCTCCACTACCCTCTCTTCTCTCTTGACTTATTCAGTTTCTCCAGATGAACCGACACTTGCGATGCGTCCCGGACGCGACTCAAACCCCACACGTCGCGACGACTTGGACGCTGCCATGAAGCGCACCACAGAAAGAGGCCGCCGTTTCCACGGTTGCGAGGCTCTTGCGGGCGCCCTCACACAACATCTGGAGTAGGAGAGAGGGCCAGTCTGACGATGGCGTTCCCTGCAGCGGGCTCGGTCGAAGGAGGGGGAGGGAGCCGTGGGCAGAAAGAATGGCTTGTGCCGCTGGTCGTGGTAGTGATTCCTTGTAGGGGTGGCGCCGCGGCCACCTGCGCAGAACCTCCGACACTTCGTCCGCCTCGGCTGGCTGTCTGGAATTCTTCCATCTCACTCACTCAAGCTATTCTTCAGCGCAAACGCTGATTCGTCGGTCTCGCTCCATGGATGCCACACAAGCGCCGGCGAAGGATCGCTCTGAAGCTTGTTGGCCGGGCTGCGGCAGACCAGCCGACGCAGAAAGGCCCTTGCCTGGCCTCTCCGCGACATGGAGTCACTCCTACTCAAGCCACCTTCCTTCCTTCATGTGCAATGGCTGTTGGGGTGTCGTGTCCTCCTCGGCCGGGGTCGCAAAGCCTCAAAATGTTGTCCAGCAAACCATGCGGCGGCAGGCCGAAACCAATTTGCGAATGTGGCCAGGGAGAAAGCAATGTCGTCAGTGTTGTCAACATCAGCGTTGTCGTCGGTGTCGGGTCCCGGGCGTGAGCATGGTGCTGCTTTGAAGTCCAGTCGTCCCAGAGCTGGTGGGTCATGGCGGTGGGCGTGTTGAAGCGATGCGCGCAGCGGGGGGCCATCCCAGCGTGCAGTTAGCTGAGTGGCATGAAAGGAAGAGAAGGGTCGACGGTGGGGGGAGGGTGTTGAGGCATACCAGTGAGGCGAACGAACGAACGGGATGGATGGCGTGCACTGAGGTGGAGTGGCGAGGGAAGAGAGGTCCGAGGACAGGCGGGTGGTGCCCAAGGATCCTCGCCCCGGGCGCCCGCCGGCTGGCACCACCGTTTCTTCCAACCTGCCTGAGCCATCTCCAAACCAAGCACAATCAAAGCAACCAAGCAGCAAGCAGTCCACCAGCCAGGCCAGCCTCACCCGCTTTCCAAGATGCCGACGAAACCCGCCGGTCTACTTAGTGTACGTGAAGGCGTTCCCGTCACCACCTTCATCCACCCGCGGTCCACAGCCACACCACGTCCGTCCTCCTTACGCAACGCGCGCTCCCTGCCACAGCGGCCCCAGACCCGTACCTTGGCTACACGGCGGCATTCAGAGGGTCCAGCAAAAACGTGAATGTCGCGTCGTCAGTTGCCTTCTTGTGTCCAACTCCGCCCTGCTTACCAACATCAGAATATAGGTTTCTTCTTTGGCTGTGGCTGTTTATCCAATCCGCTCTCAGCGTCGCTCTCCCTCTTCAGATTCCGAAATCATCTTCAGCAGGAGCCGGTGGAGCGACGCCAGGTCAAAATCCGGGAGCGAATAAGAGAATCTTGGGCGCAGGGGGACGGAGGTTGCAGACGGGAGTCTCATCAATCTCACAGCCCATCAAGCTCACCGCCAACCACCAAGTTGTCTTGCAATGTTGATGCTTCCGGGCATTTCTGTCGCGACCTTGGTACCGCTTCTCCTACAGGCCTGCTCGTATAACCATGCCCGCCGCCCAAGATACGACTCCTTTGGATGCCAACCTGGAAGACTGGACCTCACCTCAAGGGCAGCTTCCGCTTCCGTTGCGCCATCCTCTCCACCTTGTCTCTCGCCAGTTGGCCCTCACCCTCCAGTCTCGCTATCCTCGCGCCGGTCTCGTTCTGACCGCTGGTCGTCAGCGGAGTGTGCTGTCAGAGAAGCGCGCCTCTCTTACTCTTGTCCCCGACCGCTGAGCTCACCACCACTACGCCGATTCGAAAATCTGCGACGTGGCTGGATCAGGACTTCTCTGCCAGTTTGCGAGCACCGCAATGGCAGCGGAGGGTAAGCGCCTCTCCACCGCCGGAACGGTCACAGCACGCCAACTTGGAGACCAATCCATCCCCAACGACTCGCATCCATACAAGATCATTGGCAAATGGATCGTCCATCGCGCCCCTCGTTCTCTCCCTCCTGGCACCCTGAGCTCCGTCGATGCCTGACTCCCCTCCTCATGCCTCCATGACGCACAAGTCAAGAGGTATCGTCCACCCTGCCAAAACACGCGGAGCACTTCCGACCAAAGAAGCTTGGCTCGAAGCGCAACACTGAAGGAGGTCATTCACCACGATGCGCCTAACCAGGATGACTTGAAGAAGACTCCAACGTTGCGCTGCACCACCAGGCCCGTCCTACGCGCCGTGAAAGAAGCAACACGAGAGCGTGCCGCCAGTACCATTGGCCATAGATGAGTGGCATCGTGAATTGCTGAGGGGTACGTCTCTTCCTACATGATTTTCTCCGTGACCGTACTAACCATGTACCAGTCTCGCCCTCATGAAGATTCAGGCCAAAAAGGAAGAGGCCGAGCGCAAGGAGCGTGAACGTCAGCTGCTCTTGCAGGCGCAGCGCATCGATGCTATTGCCCAGATTGAAGCCCACGTCAAGGACAGCAGCAAGAAGTACGGCATCCTCATGAGGCAGACTAACGACGAGATTGGCCAGCAAACCCCACGGTGCATCGATGATGTTGCCCAGATTCAAGGCTACGTCCAGGACAGCAGCAAGAAGTACGGCATCCTCACGAAGCAGACTGACGACGAGATTGGCCAGCAAGCCTCGCGCATTGATGATGTTGCCCAGATTGAAGCCTACGTCAGCCCACGTCTGGGACAGCAGCAAAAAGTACGGCATCCTCATGAGATTTGCCAGCAAGCCTTGGACCTCAAGAACTACAACACCAAAATCACGGCCAAGAAGACTGAATATGCCCAAATTGAGCAACAGCTCAAGAACTTGGGCGCAGAGCTTCAAGGCATGGCCGCTGCGAAGATGGTTAAGGGCGCAGCACTGTACGATGGACGCTCAGCCAGCCTTTAAAGGTTGCGGCAAAGACATGATTGCAAGGCCATTTTTCTTGACAAACGGAGCCCCGACTTCCGTTGCGGAGGTTGGAGGGAAGGAAGAGTTGAGTAGGGATGGTAGTTGGGGAGGAGGGGAGGGGAGGGGCGAGAGAGCGGCATGGGTTAAGAAATGACGTGCGACGCGGCACTTGGCTCCAACAAACAGCTACATGTAGACTGCAGCAGTGATATAAGCCTCGTGAGGGTTGCTGTTGAGACGTAACAAGCCGAGGGCGAGGCACGACAGTGCTACTACAGAAGCCGATCACCCGACTGCCGCTTCCTACCTTATACGTTAGGTCACTCTTCCCTTCACAGCGTCCGCCCGTCATCACCGATTCCAAACCACGTCGCCGCACCCACCTCAGCTCACCGACAACCTCAAACAGCAAACCATCGATATCCTCTCCCCTCGCCTGGACCCGATACGGCACCGCTGCTCCCATCACCGCGCGCGCGTCCTCTCTCTCCCTCCGCGTGCTTGATGTCCGTAGGAGCCACCACCATCGCCCAGCACGATGCCTCCGCCTCCACGCCAATTGATCGGTACCTTTGACCCTCGAGATGGTCGCGAGCGACCATCCTCGCCAGACATATTTACCCGGCCTTCCACCACCACCACCCGATTCGCTGATAGACTGAGAGGCTGGGAACCGCCAGCGAACAGAGGTTGGGAGCCGCCGCCATCGCCTAGCACGATGTCCCATCCTGAACGCCGACCATTTGGTACCCTTGACGAGCGACCGTCCTCGCCGGACATCTTCACCCGGCATTCCACAACCACCACCCAATTCCCTAATCGACTGAGAGGTTCTAACGAACCGAGAGGTTGGGAACCACCACCATCGCCCAGCACGATGTCCCAACCTGAACGCCGACCATTTGGTACCCTTGACGAGCGACCGTCCTCACCTGACATCTTTACCCTGCCTTCCACCATCACCCGATTCGCTAACGAACCGAGAGGTTGGGAGCCGCCGCCATCGTCCAGAACTCTCTCCCGGTCCGATTCCAACACCTCGCGCAATCCATACCCACCAACGCTCCATGATCCTCGCGCGTCTCTCTTCAATAGCGCCGCGCAATTGACCAGCTCAGTCCGCGGACGACACCAACCCTCCGGCTCGATTCGCAACCAGTCTCCCGTCGAACCTCTCCAACATGCCTGCCTGAACACGACTAGGAGCCCACCCCACCACCAACGATTCCGCGCGGTCGAGACGGACGTGTGCTGCCTATGTCTGGACGAACTTGGCCGAACCGCCATGTTTGTTGCCCCGTGCCGGCATGCCTGGCACTACAAGTGCATGTTACCCCTCTTGTCTTCCCCTGAATCATTCAAGTGTCCGGTATGTAGGACCTCGAGCGACATTTTGCAGACAGGTTGAGGAAGGAGCATTGATGGCCGGCGATCTTGAGAAAGCACCAATGGGGACGTGCTCAAATTGATAAGATTGCGCGGTACAAGAGTATCACGGGGAGAATGACCGCGCGGGACAAAGAGCAGCCGGCAAGTCTCCTTGACGGATTGCCATAGACACCATGCTGACCTGAGCTGCCAGATTGTACTCGTAGGTGCCAACTTCTACAATCATGCGTTTCCCGGAATTTTCTGGGGCTCGCGCCAGCACGTCATGATCGAGATTCGCCGCTGGATGAGGAAGCACTCTTTCAACAGCATCATCACGGGCCGTGTCGCTCTTTGACCTATTTAACATTGGCACCAAGTCCACTTCCTACCAACCACAAGTCACGGATCATCTGCGCAAAAGTTTGCTCAAGTACATGATCAAGGAGGAGCTGGAGACGCTATTTGTACCCGCACCTCTTCTTCTTCCTCCGGGGCCTCGCCTGCGTTGTCGCCTCCATCGAAGCACGCCCCTGTTGTCACCGCCCGCGTCCTCGCGGCCTCGCCCAGGTCGCGCAGCTCGCGCAGTTCGCGTGCCGAATCTCAGTCGCAGCCTGTGTCGCCGCTCTCACGCCACCGCCGTCGCGGTCATCGTCGTCGACCAACGGTCGCGCCGAGAGACGTCGGTTGCCAACAACGCGCTGCGGAGATAGTTGCGCGACACACTGGAATCCAACCAAAGCATTGGTCGTTGGTTGATAAAGAAAGACGTGCGAAGGGTGATGCGGACCCCATTCATTCTTGGGATAAATTCTCAATCCACACTACTTTAGGCCAAACATTCTGAATCCACACTAATTTATCACGATACACACCATCATACACATGACTACTTTTAGTAACTTAGGTAATTACTATAAAACCTATTAATCCACACTTTTACTCCCACACCATACTTTTTACCATAAATACTCTAAATCCACACTATCTCACTCTCTCACTAACTACCTCTTAAACTCCCTTCACATATTATAGTCCTTTTACGTGCAGGTATATCTTAAGTTATATGGCTATAAAATACTAAGGTATAATTATGAGGTGATGGTAATAAGGATAGGAGTAAGAGAGTAAAAACTCTACTTTACGCAGATTAACTATCTACCGGCATGACTAAAGTGAAATATGGCTAATAGTGTGGATTGTGATAAATTAGTGTGGATTCAGAACATTTGACTTAAATTGTGTGGATTGAGATTTGCCCCCTTCATTCTTTAACGTGGTTATCTCCCTTATTTCATTTCTCATTCACACTTATCTTACTTACACATCACTGACGCAATTTTGGCTCCCCATTCACTCATTGGTTGGACGTGGGAATCTCCTCGGGCTTACTTTTCTTTATACTTTGCCTTCTTTGCCTCCTGATTTCTCTTTAAAACCAATACAACATGCGCTTGAGTGCGCCTTCTTTCCTTCCTGAACTTCCATTCGTGCGCTCGGGTACGCTCTTGAGCTCGCGCTTGGCCTTGGTGAGTGCGCCGCGCTCGAGCTTGAGCTTGAGCTTGAGCTCATACTCCTCCTGGTGCGCTTGCTCCATCTTCTCAACCAGCTCCATGCCCTCGTGCTCAACGGCGGCTTTTCTTGTGTTGGGTATCCCGCTCACGACTAACTTGTTGTGAATGACAGGCAGGGCGCTGGCTGGCTGGCTGGCAGCATGCAACCAACGTGGACGAGCGAGAGAAGCGCGTTGAGCGTGGGCCATGGCGACACCCTCCATGTTGCTTGATGGGCACGTCCTGATCGATGCAACGTGAAAGGACGCGCGCGCACGGTGAGCGGGTGCAGCTGTGAGAAATTTCTGGATGTCTTGGGCTGACACTGTGATGGGGACGGGTATGGTGCTCGGAGGAGTTCCCAGGTGAAGACTGACGGGACGGGCGGCGACCTTGCAGAATATCGGTGCGAATGGCCTGTGGTGGTGACCTTGGGGGACGTGGCACCGAGCCTTGATTGCCTCATCAACGCGGGGGGTGTCTTCGTCGCTTTTCAACTTTATCTTGAGGGCTTCTGCCTTTGTCTTGAGGCCTTCCTCCCATCACAACTGGCGTCTTGCGGTCCGTGTACCGTCGTGTGTGCTCGTCGCATTCCATCATTAAGGCCGTCTGCGCTTCAGAATCGGGTCATGGCTGAGCGCGAGGGATGCGCGCGACGTCGATTGAGGTCCATGAGCCCGGAGCGAGTTGGATGACAATTTTGCGGTCCTTAAGATAGCAGTGCTGTCAAAGGTCAGAGGTGGGGCGCGGGCGTGGGCGTTTGCACGAACTTCTCTTGGGCTGCGAGGAGGTAGAAGAAGTGGTAGATGAAAGTTTGGTGGAAGACATGGCTGGCGAGTCTGGGGTTTGGTGACGGGAAGAGTCGACTCTCTCACCTTTGCGTCTCTCCTGTGGACCGACTGAGCCATTGCAATAAGCCGTCAAGGCCAACCGCACACTTACTCCTCCAGGACCCACCACTCACTTTATTGACTGGCAAAGTACTCTATGGGGAAATCTGGAGAACCAGACGAAAGCAACATGTGCAAAACCCGCCGTGCACAATAATCTTTGCACAAAATCGAGCGTCATGCATTGGGATACGTGGGTTATAAGCGGTAAAGACAGACCAACCACACCATCAATTTCCAACATGCAGCCCTCTCTCCTTCCTCTTCTATTCCTTCAATCGGACTTGGGCTCGGACTCGGGCTCGGACTCGGGCTCGGACTGCTTGCCCCCGTTCGCATCCTCTATGGCCTGTGTGAGGGCGTCGACCGCGCGTTGATACGTTGTGATGGCCGCCGTGTGGGCCCTGGTCGCGTCCTCCCACTCCCGCTTGCGTTGGGCAAATTCGGCTTTGGCGAGCAGCATTCGGTTGAGGAGGCTAGGGAAGCCATCCTTAGCGTCGCTTTCTGTCTGAATGTTAGCCCAGACCAACCAAAGCGTGCGCGGTGGGTGGCACGCACGGGAAGTTGTGTCGGTCAACGGCATGTTTTCGGTGTGGTGGTGCTGGAAAAGGATCAATGTTTTCGGAGTGGTGGTGGCCAGGCCGATGTCTATGTATTACTTGTCCTGCCCAGAGGAAGGATTCTGCTTGTTGACGCGGTGTAGGTGGTTTTCCGTTCATCGGCCCTCCTGCAAATGGCCGTGCGCGTAACACGCACGCAGAGGACCCAGGTCCCTTAGGTAGGGGTGTTTCTTCTGGACTTAGGAATTTTCCGAGGTGCGACTAACCAAGGTGCGTGCCTGACGCAGGAAAAGATACATGCCTCACTGCAGTGGTCTCAATCAACTACCCGTCATGTAGCGCACTGCCCAACTCACGCCGGTCTAAATATGTCAGTCAGACCATGGAATCCACCTTTCCCCATCGTCAATAGTGGCATGAGATGGTTGACTTCGGACTGTTCTACCAATCAATCTACTTGCTTTGTCGCACTTTTATGGTTGCAGTGATTGCCGACGAGCCAGACTGACGCTGGTGCTGACGGCAAGTACCCGCTGCCACTGTGGGCTAAACCGAATACACTTTGACACGCTGCGGGAATGCCGACTCTAGCGTAGGGACGTTGCGACGGATTTCACCATTCAGCAGGAGAGACATGATCAAAGTGCGGGTGGGTTGCAGGGACACGTCGAAAGAGCGAAGCTGAGTTGAAAGTGGGTGAATTGCTAGGGTAAAGGTAAAGACATGCCAGCGGTACAGAAAGTGATGAATTGCCGCCGTCTCTATGTAGCACTTGGGAGCCGTGCCCAGAGAGCAGTACCTTTCCGGCAAGAGATGAGTGGAGAAGCGGTTGATCCCTGCGCCATAGACGTGGCCCGCCCACGGACGGCATGACCGAGGCTCCAGTACCCATGGTTCCATCTTGGGCAGTGCGATGGCTCAGCGATGTTCCTGCGGCCGGCAAGCTCAACACCAGACAGACATTAGATTACACAGCATCCGCTCCCTTCCCATCATCGGGACGGGAAATTTTGAGATCCAACCAATCCGCGCTTCTGGCGTTTGCATCGCTCGGCCGCAGCCCTCTTTTCCGCCACCATGCCTAAGGTCTTTGTTTGTGGCGCGCAATGAAAGGTCGAAGTGTTTGTTGCAGTGGGCCAGTCCAGGTTCCCTTTGGATTCGGCATGAAGGGGGGGTGTGTGTGCGTGTGTGGTCCAAGATCGGCAGTCTCAGTCTTTGCCGGTCACGTTGCCTTTCAAAGCATGTTCGGCGCTGGCGGTGATGTTGTGGAACGAGGAATGGTCTTGTGTTACCGCGACGAAACTGTTGCGGTGGCGTGCCGGGGGAAGGGAACAGGCGCCGTTTTTCGTCGAGAGAGCGTTTTTTTCCTTGAGCGTGGTGGGTCCAGTGCACCCACGGGAAGACGTGCGACGCGACAAGCTGTTGTTGAAAGCAAGTATGTACATACATGGTGCATATGTACAAACCACCACCACGACCACGGTTCGTTTGACGGAACCTCAGTGACAAGCATTTGACAGGCCGGGCGTGCTGGTTGTGCTGGGGCCACCTCATGGTCAAGGCGTGTAAGGGTAGCCCTGGGGTGAACATTTCAGAGATGATCAGTTTGAAAAAAAGCGAGAGACCAAAGCAAATTCATAGGTGGGCAAAAAAGGAGGACGTTTATCTCGCGGGCCGGACGGAAAGAAGGCGGCACTGCATGACCAGGGGCCAGCAACAACAACAAGGCCCGGAGCATTATGAGGACCCACTTCAAATCTCATGCAACGCGACCGAAAGAAAAACATCACGTCATGATTTCCTCTACTAGTGCGTGCAACCATCCACCATGGTACGCCATGCAGTGGCGGGCGCATCGCGGTGGTTGGGACGGGAGCATGCAGATTGTCTCTTCTGGCTAGCCCTATATCATGCATAAATGCATGCATGCCTACTGAGGATCTGCATCATGCGTGAAAAAATCCCTGGTAAATCTACTACACACATGTACCTGCAGCCGATCCCTACGACTCCTTGCTTTAGGGTCAATATGATCCACCACCTTCCCGTTCCTCTGCCGCTGTAAAATTGCACCATGTGCATGCAAGCTTCTTCTATATCATCCTCTTTCGGATCGTACTACTCGCCACCGCAGACGACTACTCCTTACCCACCATATGTCGACGAGACGCCGTACTGGTACATGGCTCCTATCAACCACGACGCCTACGAGTACCATGACCTACCACCAGCATGGGCTCCGCAATTGAGTTACTACGACGAAAACCAACGATCGCAAGAGTAGACAGGAGGGGACATTTACCATGTGATGTGGAATGCCAACGGTGGGGGAGACACTGTGCAGGAAGAGTCCCCGGCGGCGGGAACGGAAAACCCGGCGGCGGGAATGTGAGACCCGGCGGTTGGAGTGTGCTTGAAGCTTGGGAAGGAGAGAAAATAAAGCGAAACTCCCGCGCGAAAAGACATTGGAACATTCAACCAGCCAATTGCTCATTCTCTCTCTATTTCTTATTCTCGCCGTGTATGTACGAACCTCGAAGCCGAGCAAACCCTACTCCACGGAATCTGCAAACCCTGCGCGACGCTTAGGAACCTCAGTATAGGTAATGAGATTCCGCGCATTACGGCGATGCACTCACTACTTAATCTGGACGGTATCTACTACAGCAGCAACAATACACTCCACGCAGCGTCCTAAAGGGAAGGACCATGAATTTACTAGGATATCTAACGACGAAACGCTACTTGGCCCCTCTGATAACGATAGCCGATGAACGAAGACAGTGAGAAAACAGCTTGATTGAGCCCATCGCGCAAGGTGCGCAAGACTAACTAATAAAGAAAGCAAGAGACCTGACATGAAGACAGGACTTTCTCAGACTATAAAGAAACAAGCAGAGCAAGCAAGCAAGATAGTAGAAGGTGCGAGCGCGCGCAGTCAACGACGACTTTTATCAACAGCGATGACGAGGACAGCCTGACAAAGACAAAGAAGGAGAGGCAGGCCAGTTCTGGCGCTCAGGAGTCAAGTCTAGTAACAGCAAACATCTATTCCCTCTTCGTCTCTTGGCGGAAGCCGTCATGAATGAGTGGGTGAATGAGTGAGTAAACGTGTGGGTGAATGGGTAGGTGAATAAGAGAGTAAGTGAGTAAGGAGTGACTAGGTGCTCCTCCTTCCTCTGTCCCGCCTATATCTACTTTCATAACCCCCAGCACTACTCTTACCCCTAACACCATACACATCATGGCTCGACCCGATCCAGAGTCCGATACACCCTTAGCTCGCTTTCTACTTTACCAGAGCAACACGCCCATCTCAGAGATCCTCCAGTCACAACCACCTGGCTCAGTTGGCGAACGGCCTCTTGATGGACATCTCCAGCCACATCACCATCAGCATGAGCAGTCCTCACATCATCAGAGAGCCAGAAGGCATCGCCCTCAACAAGAGCGGTCTTCAGATCGTCAAAGAGCCAGAAGGCATCGCCCTGAACAAGAGCGGTCTTCAGATCATCAAAGAGCTAGACGTCATCACACTCAACCAGCGCAGTCTTCAGATCATGAAAGAGCTAGAAGGCATCGCCGACAACAAGCACAGTCTTCCGAACATCAGGGAGAACAAGAAGGCTTTTCCTCGGCTCGCGAACAGTCTCTTGCTGAACCTCAACCGCCGCATCCCAGCTCAAGCACACTGGCCTCCAACCTCATACTTCGCGCTGTTAAGACGGACGAATGCTCACTCTGCTTGGAACCACTCGGCCAGACCGCGCTGTTTGTGAGCCCCTGCCAACACGCGTGGCACTATACGTGTATCACGGCCCTCTTATCTGCCTCGATGTTCAACTGCCCGAATTACAGGACTAAGAGTGATATCTATGCAGAGGCTGAGGATAGATGAGTCTGGCTAGAAGCGGGTCAGGCGATGCAGAACTGTACTGGTTTTCTTCTAAATAATGATGGCCGCAACAAGTCACAGATGCAGATTCTCCTCTCTGGCAGTCTTTTGCACGTGGGGAAAGAGAGGGCTAAGGAGTTTTGCTTCTAGACGGTCGTGCGGTGCAGTCGAGCGAGATGGCGAGAGAGAGGGAGGGGGAACAGTGAGATTATTAGGCGCACATTTGATAGCCACAGCTCCCAGTTCACACTAGGCAGCAAATAATCAATGCATAAACAGACAACACTCACTCTACAAGCATTGCACCATATCCATACGGCGAAGCTCGTCTAACAAAAGCGCCAATCACTCAAGATTTATAACGCCGCCCTCGTTGATGTAGCCCTTTGCTTTTCGCAAAGTCGTTTTGTAAATGTTGAACATCAACGCCAAAGCTCCCTTGTTGATGTGAAGATGTAGGAGGCTGGGAAGGGAATTGTTTCCGCTTCGAATCTCCAGCCCACGCCGAGCCCAGGAGACTTTGGGCGCGTGTAAAGGGGATTGGTTCTGGTGAGTTGAACTCTACTCCTAGCAACAAAGCGGACATTCTAATAGCGGCTCTAAGGAGGACAGTGAGCTTAGGCGGCGTAGCTTTTCCCGTGTTACTTGTCGAAATCTTCGTCGCCTCCTTAGAATGAGTGGACCAGCGTCACGTACCCGAAACCTGTCCTCCGCCGCTTCACATAGGGGCCGATTTGGATGAACGTTGAGTTGCATGTAATTGATTAGCCTATCCGCATATTAGGGGCCGCATGGGAGAGAAAACTACTCGCGTGAGGCCTAAAAAAGAATTAATGGCAGCACACACAGCATTAGAAATAACCCGAACACATAAGTCTTCCCCGTTAACATGGCTTTTTGTCCCCACGCCGCCCCTCTTTCACATTGCGCTCAGCAGCATCCACCAGCAGAGCCTGACTGGACTCCCTGACCCTGGCCCACGGGGACTGTGGGCTTGTTGTTCACCTTGGTCGTGCCCTTCCGCTCCTAGATTTGCCTGGCCACGGCTAAGAAAGGTTGGAAGTGTTCTTGGTCGACGTCTTGAGGAAGGGGATGCCGAGGCTGTTGGCGAACTCCTGCGGTTTCTTGTGGCATCGCATTTTCTTGCCAGCCAGCGCGAGACGGACGGTGGAGGCCACGTGCCGAGGAGCTCGGCCATGGCGAAGAGGCGACCATTGAGCGCTTGTACTCTACCGACGGCGGTCGTGTTGTTCAGGCAATGGTGCATGCGTACCGCGCGGGAACCTTACAGCGCGCGAAGTCGTCGTTTTGTCAAATTTGTCGGTGAATTCATCAGCCGGCAGTCCGGGCGCTTCGAGCGAGTGTGTTGATGATGACATGGCGGGCGTGGGCAATCGGTAGGGCTTCAGATGAGGCATGTCGGTCATGTCATGGAGAAAAGGACTTGAAGAATGTACCCAACAAAAGAATTTGAACAAACTGAGTCGGCGGGTGTATTTGTCCCATCTTCCACCCACTGACGTAACCTCTCACGCAGACTCGATTTGGCGTTCCGTCCCGCTTTCGCCATTCTACTTTCCCTCCACCATTTCTTAGCGCGCGGCAGTGCGGGGCGCGCATGGTGGTCGCGTATTGTTGCGGCGCCGTATTTAAAGCCCTGGCGTTGAAATTGATCAAGGTCAAGAGAGACTCAGTGTCCATGCCTCCGATGCCTGTTGCACTCGTGCTGTGATGGCGGCTGCGGCGTTGGTGAGTTGTTGCGCAAAAGTCGCAATGGACATGTTGAGGATGGTCTGCCGACTGCATTGAAACGAAGCAGCCATGAGTAGGCGGACCCATCTTCGGTGTAGTGATTGAAGATGTACGAAAGGTACTCAAAGTTGAAGACGGGGTTGATGTCGGGGACGACAGGAGCGTAAAAGATGAAAGAAAGGTACTCGAAGTTGAAGACAGGGTTGTTGTCTGGAACAACAGGCTGGCCCAGTCATTCCCTCTTCTCACTGATGATGTGGAGCCAGTACTTCCATTTGACAGGCTGGCCTAGTCATTCCCTCTGCTCACTGGTGATGTGCAGCCAGTACTTCTAATTAAACGAAAGGCGAGGGTGCTTCCACAAAGGGCGCGTTGAGGCCAGTCCGGAGTGTTATTGTGCTCAGCTTTTGCGATTTGGGGTTTGTTTGTGTTTCAACAAGGTAAGAAAGGTGAGGTTGTAGTGTATGCTAAGCTAAACGTCAGTCGACAGTTGACACGAAGGATGCTCGAACTTACCTACAGGCAAAGTTTCCGTAATATGTGCAAAGGTGAATGTCGAGTCCGAAGAAAGGGCGGTGGCGCCATAAGCATGTGGAAGAAAAGGGACAGGGTGGTTTTCAATGCGGAAGGGGGAGGCCATCCCGCCGCAGGGCGACAGCAACAGTGAGCCGGCTGACGGCGAGGAGCTGGTCCTACGCGCCATCGCATGTCCCTCTCGTTCTGCGCGTGAACCTTGACCGAGTGCTTCTCGGGAGTCACGAAATCTTCAAAGTCCCCTGGAAGGATGCCGGGCGTGCGGTGTTTTGGAAAGGTGCCGCAGAGGGTTTCGCCGGTGTACGGAGTGCAGTTGTCGGCAGGGGAGATGTTGGAAGTTTGGGTGCAGGGCATGGACGTGGATTGTCGGCTGAAGACAGGTCAGTTTGGTGTCAGTGTCGCAGTTCATTTGTTTCTGACCGAGAGGGCGCAGCTTTGGTGCTCCGATGCGCGTGCTTCTGCTTCTTTGTTCGCAGCTGAGGCTGGTGGAGAGAGATGGTGGAGTGACGGGGGGAGAGACGGATCATGCAATGAGACCGCAACTGACCGGAGCTCCCACCGGCAGCAGCAGAGCCCACATTATGGACGGCAGGAAGTGATGACTCTCTGCTTGCGCGGGCAGGGTGCAGCTGAGGAGAGAGGAGCAGGTGCGAAGTGGAAGACCTGATGGGTGGCAGGGACGGGAGGAAACATGACGTTTGACTGGTTCCGTGGGCGCGACTGTCGGGTCTCGTGGGTGTTGCTGATGGATTTGCGCTTGCGCTTCTTCTGAAGTTCCAGGCTTGGTGACATCTGGGTTGCCGTAGCAGGGTTCGGCGCGGTGGAATGACAGGCCATCTTCGGTTTGGAGGAACATTTCACAAGGCAGTCTTCGTCGGGTGTCAGCAACTGCGGCTTCAGTTGGGCCGGCGCGGCGTATATGACGAATGGCAATGGCGGTCTGGTGGCATGGCAGTGCCGGTCCTCTGCGCGCTTGCGTGCGCCGGCGTCGCGTGTTGGGTGTGTCTTGGGCGCTGCTGCTGCTGTTGAAAAGAGGCGGAATGGTGGTATTGTTGTTGACTTGGTGGAGAGGGAGAGGCGATTGCATGGTGATGATGATGGAGATGGTTGATGGGTGTGGAATCTTGCCGGTCGGGATTTGGACGCCGCGGTAGCGTGTGGCACGTATCCCTCAGTCCGTCGACGACTGGACGCCCTCGTCGAAATTGAAAATGTTGGTCACGCAGGCGGGTCCGCCCGGACACTCCACCCTGCTGCCCCGACAGGCTATCTTGTGTCGATTTCGGAAGTTGAGCGCGACTTGCTGTCGCCTTGCTTCTCTCACCGCGCCGGTGCGCTCTCTTTTGTGACCGTGCCTTGCGCTGCGCCCTCTTCTCCCATTTGTCCCTTATCACCCTGCGATTGAAAGCGCTCGCCTTCCGGTTCCGTTGTCGCCATGTTGCGCTCGTCCGGAAAATACAATTTGCTCGAGGGCGCGGCCGGCGGCGGGGCTGCTGGTTCTGCGGCGCGTCGTCGCGCTGTAAGTCGTGTTGGTAGGGGAGGACGGGAGGAAGATGGCAATGCGTTGCCGGTGGAGCGCCGTCTGCTTGTGGTGGCGCTGAGGTGTCGAACAAAGGGTGGAGGGACTGTGCTTGACATCTGCAGACGCTTAGTAAGACCTCAAAGTTTTGAAAATCGTCTAAAAACTTTAAAGTCTTAGTAAGCATTTCTGGACAGCTTATATGTATGTAAAATCACGCCCACCTCTAGTAAAATGCAACCCATACTGCACGCCTAAGTGAAATTTCATAACTTGATACTTTTTATTCTATTCTATATGTATATTTACGCACGTCTCTCTCCCTACTACTTGCGAGTAAAGAGTAGAGAGAGTGAATTGTATGCTAAGTCTAGCCGTTATGAGTGGGCTATGGTATGAGGGAATACATGTCAAGCTAAGGTGCGGATGGTGGTGTGGCTAAAGAACAAGACAATGTCGCCCATGGTCTTCAGCTTATCCGTTGATGAGTGGGTCAAAAAATTGTTGAAGATCCTTGTATTCGGCAAGATTGTCCTTGATCTCCTGATCGGCCTGCTTTATGCCCATCCTAACCTGTTGGACAAAGGATCTTGCGTGCGATGACGCCGAAGAAACATCGTCTAAGCGCCGTTGGCACTGCTCCATGCGCCTCTCCTCGTCTCTGAGATCCTTTTCTGCTGATCTCATTACCATGTTAAGCGCGTCGAAGACGGCTCCTTCCTGTGGTCGTGATTCGGCGCCATTCTTCCACCTGGTCCTGTACATTTTGATGTCGATGCAGCGCTGATTGACCTCTTCCTGTAGCTGAGTAA
>JAOWBF010247178.1:0-12743 GCA_028566175.1 Vinca major
TTAACCCCCCCCCCCCCCCCCCCTCTTTTCCCTTCCCTTTACAATTGTGAAAAACTTATGGGTAAATTGGGAATTTCTTGAATTTAATGGCTTTGGTTATCTTTTTATCTTGGATTTAATGTCTTAGGTTATGTTTTTTATCTTGGGTTTATTGATTTTTATTACGACTTTGTTTTCCTTGTTGTCTTGAATTTTTTTTTTTACTTATTTATATTAAAGTTCAAATGCGCCGCTACCGCTATCCCACTATAGCACTTTTAGGCTCGGCCGCTAGGTGACACTATCCGGGATTGACAACGTGGATGGACACACCATTCGAATGGAAAAGTTTGATGAGTTTGGGTATGAAAATGCCAGCATTTGATCTTGATACTCTATGCTTCACTAGAAGATTGCAAAATACCTACTTGAGTAATTAACAGTAGTCCTCCCAACTGCCCCGCCCTTTTCATTCTTTGACATGCAGATTCACTCGGAAATTATATCTTCTTGCTATACTACTTGGATGGCAGAGAGAACATATCTGAGATTGATGCTATGGCTCCATACCATGTCATCATTATATTTCCTTGAGAGGCTTTACTTCTCTAGGGCTTAGATATGCTTTTGGATTTAGTCTTCCAGGTTGAGGCGTTGTATTTAGCTTAATTCGTTTTTGGTAGAAGTATCAGGAAGTTTACTTCTTTTTCTGCCAGCAGTGCTTGGCTGATTGTTCTACAATTTGTCATGAAGTACTCCAGCCAAACTTGTGGAGAAGTTAAAATGGGTAATGGGCAATTCCCGCCCATGTCCAAGTAGCTTGGTTGTCCTTTAATTGTTCTTGGCAAACACATATGGTTAAATGAATATATTGAATTAAAATCCTGCACTAAAAAAGAAAAGAAAAAACTTCTTTCCCTATGGTTGCTGTATTACCAAATCCTCGGTGCTGGCGGTCGTAACTATAACAGCCCTGAGGCAGTGAAAATTCTTGTTTGGGCAAGAACATGAGGATTTGGGAGACTTGAGGTTTGACTCCGTTCCAAGAGCAATGAAGAGGAGACTTATTGTACTTTTCATGGCCGAAAACACATGTATGGTGTTATTTCGATGTCCAAAGATGACAACTTGCCCAGAGGAAGGGGAAAAGGCTGTGCAAGGGGGGACCGAAACAGCCAACAAAATGAAGCCGGTCATTAAAGATGACCCGCGCTGCTTATCTCCTAAGATTTATTTTTATAGTTTAGAAACTTTGGTCTGTAGTTTGTAATGAATGTACCTCATCCAACTTACATTGAAAGAAAAGGAGACAATCGAAATTTTTGTCTGAAGCTCGTTAAAGGCTTTATTGCTATTTAGTTTGTTCTTAATATCTTAAATAAATGTGAGAAGGCTAACTTGTTCCTGAGACATACTGACAGTCGCATTTTTTTAGTCTCATTAACTCTCTGTATATTTTGATATCTAGATGCATATCCATTGGAGAAGTCGCCCGTGAAATACTTCTTGGAAGAAATGCATGCAGGAAGTTCCTTAAGGAGCACAATCTCTCCTGGAAACGATAAAGAGCGGGAAAGAGTATATGATACAATCTTCCGGTTGCCATGGCGATGTGAACTGGTAAAATTTTTCTGTTATGTTGACCTATTACTGAACAGAAACTGAAAGTCAGTTATTTCTCTCATTTCTTTTTTACGCTTTCTTGTGGCAACAAATCATTCCTCTATGATCCATAATATATGTTACAGTTTGCTTTTAACCTTTTATAGTTTCTGCCATGTTATGTGTCAATGCATGTGGAAAGGAGTAGTCCTTATATTTGGATGAGCAAAGTTTTGTTGCATGAAGTGGTCCACCAAAGAGATATAGGATAGGTGGAAAATATTGTTTATGTGAAATTATATATTTATGATTCTAAGATATCTTTTATTTACATTTCTAGTATGCATGTTATATTCTAGTACATTCAATATGGGGGAAAAAAGTGGTCTAAATCCAGGTTAAGAAAGATTTGACGGTCCTCTACGAAAGGAGAAACTGCATTTTTCTCATTCATGACAGAGGTTAAAGATTAAAAACAAACCTCTGCCACCCTCATGGATTGTTGTTTGCGGACAAGGCTAATGATGGAAAAGCAGCCAACATGTTACTCATTGCTCATAGGGAGTTCATGTACTTTTATCTAAAAAAGGGAAAACATTCGAGTACACGTACCTAATAGTATGGTGAAGGATTAAAAGGTCCTTTATGATTTATGAATGAACGTTTTATTTTTTTCTTTTTTATCTATTTTGGATTATTAACTATGTAGATTATAAAAGATGCAAGTGTTTTTGCAGCTTATAAACGTGGGTTTCTTTGTCTGCTTGGATTCCTTCCTGTCACTTCTGACAATCATGCCAACAAGAATTACATTGATGTTTTGGAGACTTCTCAAAACAAGGTTAGTTACTGTTTCTATGGTATTCCTTCTCAATAGTATCTCCCTTGGATCTTTAATTGGTTCTCTTTCCCTATTTAGTAATGATAGGTTTGCTTGCTTTTAAGATATCTGTGTAAGTTTATCAAGATGTTCTAATTCAGAAACCGATCTACCAAGTTTAGAGGAATTAATTGATGTTTTTTAAACTATTTTGGTACCCAACATATTTACAAACTGACAAAATCATCATTCCGTCAAAAAATTGTGAAAATACCGTCAATGAGGGTGATGTGTCCAAACAGTCCCTTTTTCTTTCTCTCTCCCCAAAGGTTAAAACTGGAAAAACATTTTAGGATGAGGCAGTGATTTCTCTTCGGAAATTGACCTAAATCTGTGAATAATCTCTGCACTTCTCGGCTACTATCCATTCTACGGTCGTTGATTTCCTCGTGTCCATTCAGGTGAATTAGGTAGCGGTGTTGGTTAATTTGTCTTTAGAAAATGAAAACAAGTGGTCTGATATGGGATTGTTCCGCCGGTAATTGATGTTCTAAGAGGAGGATGCCCTGAAGCCTAAGATCACGCCGCCGGTGTCCTCTTCAGTTTGGCACTCGCTGTTCACTCTATATCATCTGACACTAGTTCAAAGCAATCGAGTTAAATTGGTGAAACTCGTTGCAGTCCAAGTTCTATTGGGTACGATACATTTGGTTCACGTGATGGGTCGGGTCTTATTGATAATGTGCAATTTGGCTCTCAGTTTGGAAGGATGAACAGAATTGCTGGATGGTGGGCTGTGGAATGTTTCCTAGGGATTATGAGTTTTTGCATTGTTTTTGTATGTTGTGTTTTTTTTTTGGGCTTGATGCTTTTTCTTCTTGGTGAGAAACAACATTGATTCTCATGAAGATAGAGGTGCAAATAGAAAGATTTTTTAAAGTGTTGGAAAATGGATTTGAAGGAGATTGAAAATAAGGGATTGATCTCTCTTTTTCTTTGAGGTGCAATGCAAGCGTTGTTTTTTCTGGTTTTTATACACTGGATTTGTTTTGGACAATCTTTGAGTATTTAGGTCATTTTTCTTTTTTTTTATTTTTTATTTTTTATACCATTTGAAATGACGGGAGATGCCGTGGATGGTGCTGCGTTTGGCCTTCTTCTTCTTAGTCCGGGATCTTTATGTATATCATTTCAAGTTCAAATAATAGGATGTTAATGGTGTTTAAACTTGCCTGGAATTTTGCTTTAGGTGGATTTGGTGGAAAAGAGGGCATAAACATTATGTAAGTGGGTATATTGTTTTTTCCAGTTTTACCCTTTGGGGAGAGAGAAAGAAAAAGGGACCGTTTTGACACGTCACCCTTATTGACGGTATTTTCACAATTTTTTAACAAAATGATGATTTTGGCGGTTCGTAAATATGTTGGGGACCAAAAAAAGTTAAAAAAGAAAAAGAAAAATGACCAAACTGGACGAACGTAAATATGTTGATGCCCAAATGGAAATTAATTCATGTTTAGAGATTAAATATCAATGAAACAAATTAAAAGAGAGAAAATCTCTCCACGTGTTTGTGACGGAGAGATAGAGACTATTTCTGATTTCTTCCTGTTATGTTGCTAGAAGTACACTTTTTTTTTTCTGGAACTTTTTTCTTTTTTCTCTTGAATGAGAAACTTGTAGTAATGCACAACTTAGATGTTGCCGAATTATTTAACCCTGCTTATGGCAGGCAGTTCAAGAAACCTTCGGCGGCAGAATTTTCTGATTTGGGATGTTTCATTGTCCTCATCAGTGGAGTCACCCTATTACAGCAAGCAGGTACTTTAATATGCCTCAAATTAATTTGTTTCCGTGACCTTCGTTGCATATTCTTTGTTGATTTGTGGGTTATACTGACTTCGTTCCTTGCTCTTTGTCATTTGCCATTGCAGATATCAGTTTGATATACCACATGATTCGTGGACAAGCAACAATTAAGCTTTATGTGGTCTACAACGTACTGGAGGTGAGAAACTATATGCAGTGAGAAATTGCGGTATAGCTCAAATATATCGTTGTTTGCCAAGTGATGCGAAATTTGCAAGTGCACAAATATCAACAAGTAATAAATTAGTAAGTACAAGATCATCCAACTGGAGATTGTTTATCTAACTGGAAAATTATATTATTACTTATAACCTAACTTAAACCAAAATAAAGATGAATTAATTAATTAAAACGAATAATAAAAATAATTAAAATAAATTTAAGATGCATTTAAAAGAGATGATTCCTTAATTTAAGTATCAACTAGGTTAACGGTAGAATCCCCGAATATAAGCTAGACTCAATCTCTTGGCGAAAAGCTTCTAGCTTTAGAGAATAAATCAATCGTATATCTACGTGATTTTAAGACCTAAAACCTCTTAAAACTCCGTGGACATTTCCTAGCTTTTGTTTCCTAGGCGCTAGAAACCACACAAGGAAATCGAATTTATCTCTAGTCAATTTTATGTTATGATCCAATTAAATCTAGAACTTCTCAGCCGCTAGAAGTAATTTAGATTCATGCAATAGTTGATCAGAAAATCGCAAGCATTAAGAACAAATAATAACAATTAACCATGTTGTCGAGATACATAAATTAATAAAAAACAAATATATACATAAGAGTTTCGACCTTCAAAGGTCTTAGTCTCAAGAAAACCAACTAAAAATAAACATAAACTAAAAAAATAAAGAAAGAAATATCATGTTGACGAAACGATCCCGAGCTCCAAGCTCCTCGACTTTGTTCTCTGCTCCAAGGATGGCCGAGGCCTTCTGGCTCCCTGGGATGATTTTGATTGAGGCCTGCCTTTCCTCTTTATATAGGCGCCTCCTTTTTAATCTGTATCCGAATAGGACTTGAAGTCCTTTGTAACCAAAGCACAAAATTCTCTTCTTTATTGATTCCATATAGAATTTGGGATCCTTCCTAAAATAATGATCTGCACGTGGTTTAATTGCTTCCAAATTCATATAAGCATATGTGCATGTGGGCCCAGAGTAGCTTTTGTATATTTCTCTTTCTTTTCTTCTTGCTGTAATCACCATGGTTTTGTTTGTTTTCTTTAATGGAAATTGCTATTATGCCCCTGCATATAAGATTAGAAAATCATTAGGCAGTTAAACTGTTTAAGCATATAATTCATGTTAATCCATCACAATCACGAGAATTTATATCAATAAAACATAATCTAAATAATATTAAAAAGTTGGTAAAATATGATCTCATCATATGTGCTTATCTATTAATCGAGTATAGGACTACAAGCGTATTGAAACTCATGAAATGCCCTTGTATGCCATTGCATGATATCGTACATTGTTCTGTATAGAAAGTTGTGATGTCGCAATATTTTATTCTACAGGCAAAAGGGTTGGTATCTGAATATCAACCGAAATATAATAGTGCAAGAGCAGTGTACAGGGAGGGAAAGAAATATGTAGATGAAATTGATTGGAATCTGCTTGCCGTGCCACCATCTGGTTCTACCAAGGTAATCTCCTGGTTTAGTTGTGTGTTAGCGAAATCCCCTGCCCTATTTCTATGCAATGTGGTTCACATTTTCACCATTTAGTAAGACTTCTGTTCTTCTCTAATTGGGTTACCAAAGTTATGAGTAAAGGTCCTGCTCATTATCTTAATCTTTCCTTTTTACAGGAAGAAACACAGTGGACAGCATGGAAGAGGTTTTTAGCATTTGAAAAGTAAGAAATTATGATGTTACAATTGGCGTCATGTGTTTATAAGTTTATCTTAAATGGATATTTACTTGGTTATGAAAGCAGTGTGTGGCAAAATGATGACTTAAGATAGTGTGTTTAAAGTTTGTAAAACTAAAATCGACAGCTCGAGCCAGATGTGAGCCTGAATACTAATATTAATCAGTATGCAGTTAGTGTATGCTAAAGTTTTAGTTTTAACTGGCTTAATGCAATTACTTATCACCTTCTATTTCAGAGGAAACCCGCAAAGGATAGACAGTGCCTCTGCTAATAAACGGATCGCTTTCACATATGAGCAGGTATTGAAATAAAAACGTTTTGCTTAGTCTACATTTTTGTTTCACAACTAAAATGTGGGTTGCTAACTCTACGCATGTTTTATTTGTTAGTGCCTCATGTATTTATACCATTATCCTGATATATGGTATGAGTATGCCACATGGCATGCAAAAAATGGTTCGCTAGACTCTGCAATCAAAGTTTTTCATAGAGCTTTGAAAGCTCTTCCAGGTATTAGTCAACTCTATTGGCTTTCAGCCTTGAGTTTCTTTCTTCTTTCTCCTCATTTCCTCTTTATTCCGTAAGAATTTGTTAGTGCATTTGTCTTCCTATATTTCATAATGTGGGATGGATGGTTCCTTCGCGAAATGCAGTATACTCGTTCATTCCTTATTACATTGTTCTGATACCATAACTCTACTTGATATAAATTTGCTTATTCACTTTTGTACAGATTCGGAGATGCTACAATATGCCTATGCAGAATTGGAAGAGTCCCGTGGATCAATTCAGGTTTCTGTCTTTCGTGATACATGCATTTCATGACACAAATGTTTAGTCCATTCATGATTCATCTTCTTAACGCACTGTTTCGGTGTTTCCTGATGCAGGCTGCAAAAAAGGTATATGAAAGTCTTCTGAGGGATGATGCCAATGCTACAGCCCTTTCACACATACAGGTATGGTACAGTTTCTTTACGGACGTTTCCTCAACTGGGAAGCCGTCCTTAGAGAATATTGGCTATTATCTACAACCTTAAAACACTTTTTGCTGTTCAATGTTACAGTTCATTCGCTTTCTAAGAAGGACGGAAGGTGTAGAAGCAGCTCGTAAATACTTCATGGATGCACGCAAGTCCCCTAGTTGCACATACCATATTTATGTTGCTTATGCAATGATGGCATTTTGTCTTGATAAGGATGCAAAGGTAATTTGTAATATGCATTACTAGTTTAGATATTATATGCGATCCTATAGTACTCAACTGTAATTAACCTTAATAAATGTGGTCTATACTCTATACAACAAAAGAAAATG
Organism: Vinca major; assembly: GCA_028566175.1. Taxonomy (NCBI): domain Eukaryota; kingdom Viridiplantae; phylum Streptophyta; class Magnoliopsida; order Gentianales; family Apocynaceae; genus Vinca; species Vinca major. Next base: position 7,473 of record JAOWBF010247178.1, read on the forward strand.
ATTATATCTCTGAAAGATAGTGACTGTGGGCTCCTTGTATCCCAAAACTGAATATTCACTTTCCTATACAAAATGAACTGTAACTTGCCAACTTGGCTTGTCTAACAAATAGATCTTGAAAGTACAATGAGGAGAAGAGGGAAGGTACTACGCCATAACAAGAATTCAAAGAGATTAGGAATTTCTAGAAATTATTTGTAAAAACTAGAATGGAATGACTTGGAACTCTTAATATTTTATTTGTTTCTTTTCCTGAATTTTGAACTTATGGCACCCAAGTGGAACTTGAGCTCTTTGGTTGCAGTAGAATATCAACTCAGGAAAACTGTATTTTATCTTGTAATTCTGCGCATCTTGCAGTTTGCACACAATATTTTTGAAGCTGGGCTGAAGCGTTTCATGCATGAGCCTTCCTACATTCTTGAGTAAGCCCCATCCCGACCTCTTGATAGCGCGATTATTTGTAGTATGTTGCTTCCAATTTTTGACATCCTACTCTCTAATAATATCATTGGCTGATAAGGAAAGACTGTTCATTGGCTGATGTTGCAGGTATGCAGATTTCCTATCTCGTTTGAATGATGACAGAAATATCCGGGCTTTATTTGAGCGAGCATTAAGCACGCTGCCACCTGAAGAATCTGTTGAGGTGAGATGTGCGGTTCCACTTGTGTTTAGAATATTTTTCTTCATTTGACTTTGGATTGTAAATTCTAGTTAGTGAGCTTCTTATCTAACCGAAGAAGACATGCATTCCTTTTTGTAGATATGGAAAAGATTTACTGAATTCGAACAAACGTATGGTGATCTTGCCAGCATGTTAAAGGTAATTGTGTTGGATACAAATTTGGCTTTATGCAGTTGCAGTGATGTAATTCTATTGCAAATAGGAAAGAAAAAGTTTGTTTTAAGTGAATGTAATTGACTAGTTACTTCACTTATAATGGGAGGTTTGAAAACCATATTTTGGAATATCCATATTTGTTTTAAACATAAAGTCTTATTTTGGAATATCCATTGTATTTATTTTGTTGCATTTCATATACCTTCATTAGCCGACCCCAATATAGTTGTGATTAAGGCTTGGTTGTTGTTGTTGTTCATATACCTTCATATATTTGTCATAAACCCTGAGTTGTTTCGTTCAATCAGGTTGAACAACGAAGGAAAGAGGCTCTTTCTAGAACTTGTGATGATGGAGAATCCACGCTAGAGAGTTCATTGCAAGATGTTGTATCACGTTATAGTTTCATGGACCTATGGCCTTGCTCTTCCAAGGATCTAGATCATTTGGCTAGGCAAGAGGTAAATTCAACGTTGGCTATTTTTTTATATTATCTATTATCTTATGGTCCCCACATCTCATAATAAAGTCGTTGTACAGAACTTTTTCCTTTAAAGAAAAACAAAATTAAGTGTATTCATCATATGCTACCTTTTTCTCGTAGTGGCTTTCGAAAAACATGAATAAGAAGATGGAAAAACCAGTTCTTGCAAATGGAATAGGCTCAGCAGGTACTACTATCATTTTGAAAATAGGTCTGCTATCAGGATATAACTACCCACATTTCATTGCATTGAATCTTTTCTTTTGAGTGCAGATAAGAATTCTTCAGGAATGCCTACTAGTTCAAGTTCTGCGAAAGTTATTTATCCGGATACTTCAAGAATGGTCATTTACGACCCAAGACAAAAAATTGGTATTTCTCTGTATTCCTGCACCTAATATGTTTTGTGTTTCCTGACCTGAAAATTAATTTGCACCCAGCTTTAATTTGTGCTTATTCAAGAAATGAAAAAACTTTAAAATTTACGCTCGGATTTTAATTGGTGTGATGTATAATGCACTGTAACTTCCAAGACATGGGGCATTTTTTGTGTTATCTTGAATTTCACTGGTTATTTTGCCTTCTCATGTTACTCTTCCTCTGATTTTACTGATCCTTTTAGGTGGTGCTGTCCCTGTACAGCCTGGTACAAGCATTCCGCCTTCGAATCTTACAGGTGGAGCAGGAACACCAAATCTACTCAATGATATCTTGAAAACTTTACCACCTGCTTTAGCAGCATTCGTAGCAAGCCTGCCAGCTGTTGAGGGTAATTTACAGTTTCTCTTGTTTGATAAGTAACTTCTGTTCTACTTTTTGTTACTCTTTTATTCGGTAATATAATTAATATCCTACTTTCTTGAGTTCCCCCAAGATTTGCCTTCTTGACATATCGAAAAACGTTCATTTTCCATTTAAAGCAAAGAACAATATTGAAAATTTTCGATTGTCTGATTGATCTGCTTTTTACAGCAAATGTTTTCAATTCGTGCCAACTTTTCTAACAAATGGTATTGTTATTAATGTTATGCCAAGTTTTCTAATAGTTGGTTGTGATATTGCAGGTCCATCCCCGGACGTTGATTTCGTGATATCTGTCTGTCTTCAAAGCAACATCCCAGTGCCAACTGGGAAATCCATGGCTCCTACACAACAGCAGGTCGGTCTTGCTCCAAGCACGAGTGACCTCTCTGGTTCATCAAAACTAAAACCAACAAGAGACAGACATGTAGGGAAGAGGAAAGGCCTAGAGAGTACGTTAACAACCATAAGCTTTTTGTTCATTATTCCATTCCGGAACCAAAAGAAAGATTTCACAATTGAGACCCTCATCTCCTCTCACAAGCATTGACGCGATTTTCCTTGTTTTTTAAACTCTATTGATGATCTTTGTTTGGTCATGTCTAGGACAAGACGATGATGATACGTCAACAGTGCAAAGCCAACCTCTTCCAAGAGACATTTTCAAACTACGCCAATTACATAAGAATCGCGGTTCTGCTTCTGCTTCACACACCACCGGATCAGCATCATATGGAAGTGCATTTTCTGGGGAGCTCTCTGGAAGCACTGGCTGATGTATTTATGTTTTTCCATTTTCGGGAATTTTTTTTTGTTGTAATGTGAAGTCATCCTGTAATGTATAACCTGTAACATTAGCCTTTTTTCTTTTTCCTAGTTTTGAGGGAAAGCTGTTGGGAGGATGGTAGTGTAAAATATGATATTTGAACTGACTTGCCCTAAAAGGGCGCTTATGGGAACCAATAAGCTCATTGTTATTAATAATTTCAATATATATATATATATATATATTCTCTTAAATCAGTTTACATTTTGCTTTTAACATTTTTAATTTTATTGTTAAAATTGTTGTTCCATGTTCAATCAAGAATTGAAGACCTACTTTTTATTTATTTTGTACAGAAGTTAACATTCAAATTTCAATTTCAAACGGAGAGAGTATCGTTTAAGGTTGATCAATTATTCGACAAGCCCCACTTCTTTTACGTAGAATTGAATATCCGCAATTAACTCATTCGTACTCATCATAGTTGGTAGGGCTGATGATATGAACAAGGAAGACTTTAATAGCAACAGAAACAATTCTACAAAGAAAGGAAACTGAAATTACAATAGTTAAGATATCACTATCCCACTAAACCAATCTGCAAAATCTAATGCCTATTTAGCAGGATGGAAAGGAAAGAAAAGTTTTTGCCTTTTTCTCTATACTACAAAAATGTCCGGTTTTCCAGCGTGTATTGTAACATTCATCCAAGGTTTCGAACAAAGCACCCGGATGATCTTTGTCGGTTGCCTGAACTGTGTTCTTCAGTGTCTATTCTTCTCCACCTGCATCAACCACAAAATCAGCACTGGTGGTTTCCGCTGCCTTCATAGGCCTTTTATACCACAAAAACGCAAACCACAGAGTCCTCAATAATGCCCCATTAGCTAAATGTGGAATGATAAGGCGTCCCCAATATGGATAATACGGGCCTGGCCACTTGAGCAAAGTAAAGAATATCCCAATGGAAATCAGATGCCAAGGCACTGCTACATTCTGAAATACACCAGATGATAATTAACAAATCGAATTTGGATTCAAATTCATTTGGTTTTACTAGTTTAGCAGTTCATGAGGAAACATACTACCAGAACATGAAAATGCCGTGCAAGTCAAAATGTCCAATTCTGAGATCAACCAGATATGCTAGCAAATGTGCACCAAAACTTGAAAAGCAGAATACGTTTGCGTGCATTTGTTAATTCATTTTCCAGGTAATAAAGAAAACATTATATCCATCCAAAAAGCAAGATACTGGCGATACACAATGAGCTGCCAAAATAGTAAGATCAACGCTATCACCTCCCGTGCCTACTATTGTGCCTCATTTCTACGACTGCAAAATGCTAGTGACCCAATTCACATACATCCAATATGCTAAAACGCAAACAAATATTACCTTCAGACTTGGAGATGATTCCAATGCTGCTCTTCTCAACACTCCAGCAACAGCAGCCCCGACAAGGAACGGAAATGGAATTAGAAGTAACTTCCTTTCATGTGCACAGTACGACATCTCACTAATGGAGGAAACAATAAATACAGGTAAAGACAAATATTTGATAACTGCCAAGACGAGATCAAGTATAAGCTGAATGAAATTTTCAAAAGCTCTCTCCCAAGGGAAGCTCTTGATAGGTTGAGGAGAAGCATTCCATAATCTTTTTGCCTTCTCCATAATAAGACGATCAAAATTGAACTTGCTCGGTTCATCCGATTTTCCAGCCGTCATATTCATTGCACATGAAATGTTGGGCCTGGTAGTTTTAAAAATCCCATCCGTCCTTAAAAAACCGTACTTTTGTAGCTTAGTGCATGAGGATGAGCCCTGTAACAAGAAGAAAAAAAGAAAAAAATATTATCCTATAAAATTAGTCCAGCACAGAAAAATATCACAAATTTATAACAATACTAGCATAGTAGTGATTTCCCTTACTACTCTTTTTTTGCTATTACTTTTGATAACGATTCACCTCAAAGCACTCGAGCAGGAAAAAAGAATGTACTGATTCAAACACAATGAGCAACAAACAAGGGAAGATCCGGACGCTAGGGTCAGAATGAAATTGAGGCAATCCTAAACCTTCAAGATATGTATATGAAGTAATTTCAAGACTCGAACAAGAACTTCAAATATACTGCCTCGGTCTCACAAAATAAGACCTTTTAGCCTTTTTGATCTCTTTCCAAAATGTTTGGCATTTTATGAATTTTAAGGATTATTTTTTGGAAAGTTACCCTCACCGATAAATACAATTCTATGGTTCTTATTACCTTAGTAGAATTACACTTCACCCAAAAAAAAAACATAATAGGAAAAAAAATATCACTCCGACACAAAATTCTCACTTTGAACCCCACATTTTCTCTCAAAAC
>JAOWBF010247283.1:0-12741 GCA_028566175.1 Vinca major
CTCACGCCTCTTCTAGTACTAGCATTTTGGCCGCCTAAGTAAGTATATTAGTAAGTAGCTAGTCCCGCCCACACTAGTAGTACTAATAGTTAGATAATATTTAATAGCTAGCTTAGGGTAAATCTAGACCTACTACTAGGGTAACTTACTATTCCTAGCATCCTCTACTACTAGTACTACTATAGCTACTACTATTACCTCCTCTTTTTTCTATATAGTTATCTAGGTCGTCCGCTAAGCCCTAGTTACGTATGATTTAGATATATTAGAGAGGAGAGGAGAGAGCTTTAAAGTACCTAATATCTATAGTAGTCATATTACTACTATCTATATATAGGGGGATTTAGTTAGATAGACTAATTTAGCCTTTACTTAATAATAAGTCACGCCTCTAGTAGTAAGTTACTCTAGTTAGCTATCTATGGTCTTTATAGTAGGGGCCTCTATATTAGTAAAAGTGATGACTTACCTAGTAGGTAGGTATCCTATATTTTATAGAAATACTTTTACTTCTTTCCCTCCCTTTCCCTATTTCTCTCTATCTAATTAGATAGGCTAAATATGACCTATAACCTATAATCTATAATATTATAAGAATAGGGTAAGGTATCTAAGCTAGCTACTATACTAGTAGTACCTACTATAGGGTAGTTACTTATATAATAGTATCTTAATAATAAGAGACGACTATATAGGAATTACTAAGGTATAGTATATTATATATAGGTATATAGTAGGAGATAGATATATAAGATTAGGGATTAAGGATTACCTCCTATAGTAGTTAGGGGGTTTAGTTAGTAGGAGTATATATATAGCCCGATTCTACTATTATTCCTATTATTCTATAGTATAGTAAAATAGTAAAAGCATAAGCATAAAAGAGAAAAAGTGATAATATAACAAAAGTATAAAAGTAATAGTAGAGTAGAATAGTAGAATAGTAAAAGTATAAAAGTAATAGTATAGTAGAATAGTATAAGCGTAAAAGTAAAAGCATAGTAGAATAGTATAAGCGTAAAAGTAGAAGCATAGCTAAATAGTATAAGTATAAGTATAAAAGTAGAAGCATAGCTAAATAGCATAAGTATAAGTATAAAAGTAGAAGCATAGCTAAATAGTATAAGTATAAGCGTAAAAGTAGAAGCATAGCTAAATAGTATAAGTATAAGTATAAAAGTAGAAGCATAGCTAAATAGTATAAGCATAAGTATAAAAGCATAAGCATAGCTAAATAGTATAAGCGTAAACGCGTAAAAGTATAAGCATAGCTAAACGCGCAGAAATAATAGTTTAGTAGAATAGTAAAAGTATAAAAGTAATAGTATAGTAGAATAGTATAAGCGTATAAGCATAAGTATAAAAGCATAAGCATAGCTAAATAGCATAAGTATAAGCGTAAAAGTATAAGTATAGCTAAATAGTATAAGCGTAAACGCGTAAAAGCATAAGTATAGCTAAATAGTATAAGCGTAAGTATAAGAATAATAGTATAGTAGAATAGTAAAAGCCTAAGTATAAGTATAAAAGCATAGTAGAATAGTAAAAGCCTAAGTATAAGTATAAAAGTATAGTAGAATAGTAAAAGCCTAAGCATAAGTATAAAAGTATAGTAGAATAGTAAAAATTAATTACTATACCTAATCCATCATTTATACCTACCTAAATATAAAAAAAAAGAAAATATATTATAGTCCTAGCTAGGCGCACCTATTCTAGCTTAGTATACTCATCCCTACTAATTACCCCACTCGCGCCTATATTATTAGTAAAAGAAGAGAGAGAGAGAGAGAGATATCTCCCCTCTACCTCTATTAATCCTCATTATTTATTTGCCCCTAATATGGATCTATAACGGTCTAAGTTCTAGTTAGTTATAGAAAAGATTAAAGACTAATTCCTATTCATATCCTAATAATCTATTAAGGTATAATGATTCTAGCCCTACTACTTAACCTTATCTAATCCTTAGAGAAAAAATCAATTAAGAATAGTCTTACTATAGCTTATATAAGCGCGAGTAATATATAGTAGCATCACTAGTAGTATACTAGCCTATACTATAGCTTTACTTTACTTATACCTAAGGTGGCTCTAAGGACTACTCCTAAGTAAAGTAAAGTAGCTCCTAGGCTCTATAGTACTATCACCACCCTTATCTAAGCCTCTACTAATTAAGTGCCTCCTACCTATAAGAGCTATATATACCTAAGTAAGAGTATTCTAGCCCCTAATAACTATAACCTCTTAGTACTACCCTACTTCTTTAGTAGATAAGATAATAGGTTAATTACTATAAGCTTAGAAAATTATTATAGGTACTACCTACTAAATATCTATTAGACTAATTATCTTACTAATATAGAGAGGTACTAGTAGATATATACTTATACCTAGTCTATAGTTAATAAGGCTACTTATATCTTTACTAATGTGCTAAACTTCTACCTAATAATAATAACTAACTTTAAATCTACTATTATAGATCCCTCTATATAACTAGGACTGACTAGGGACTAAGTTAGATAGATAGTAGCTTAGAAGATAGATATAGATTCTATTATAGTATTATCCCTATAACCCTATCTCTCCTACTATCTATACTAGTCTAGTCTAGGTATATTAGTAGAGGCCGCTACCCTATACTATAAGTGGTTAAAATAGTTTGGTATAATAGATATGATCGCCTATTAGCTCTTTAAAAGGAGCGCTATAGGTAATAATAATAATGGCCTAGTACTAGTATTCTAGTACTATAGTCTAGTATACTAAGTTTACCACGTATATAAATATTACCACCATAGTAGACTATATAACCTAAAAGAAGTAGTAGCTATAATAACTAATACTAGTGTACTACTAGTGGTTAATTAGTATTAGCATGTTATAATAACCTAGATAAGACTAGAGGAGAGGAGTACTAGGAGTACTAGGAGAAACTAGGGAGACCTAAGAATATCTAGCTACTAGTAGGTCATTACTCACCCCCTAAAAGTACTAGGTAAAGATAGTAGGGATGCTCCTTATAACTATAAGGGTGACTACTTTAGGAAGTAATACTCCTACTTTATAAAAAGGGCCACCTATAATAAGTTATATAGCTATCCCTAGTCTTACCCCTAATACTTCCCTAGCTACTCTTACTTAACTAAAATATCCTATTAGGGAAATAGTTACCCATGCTTTAATCTATCTAGGGAGTATAACCTAGATCTTTACCTCTTAGCTATAAAGAAGAGGAGGAGAAGGAGGATCTAGGAAGGCCGCCTAGCCCTAGAGGAGAAGGGTAATTATGCTCCTAATAGTAATAATAAGTAGCTATAAGATCTAAGGACCCCTAGCTACTAGTAGGCTATTACTCTAAATATAACTAATCCCTACTCTTACCTAATCTTTATTCCTTATAACCATGAGGGTGACTACTTTAAAAAGGAATACTCCTACTTTATAAATAAGGTAACCTATAAAAAGTCATATAGCTATACCTAGTCTTACCCCTAATACTTCTTAGGCTACTTATACTCCTCCTCCTCCTCCTCCTCCTCCTCCTTCTCCTCCTCCTCCTCCTCCTCCTCCTCCTCCTCCTAGGGTATAACTTACTAGGAAAAGGGGAGTGGTTACCTATACTTTAATCTATTAAGGGAGTGTAACCTAGATCTCTACCTCCCTTATAGTACTAATAACTAGCTTTTATTATTATAATACTAGGGGGTTTATAGCTAGGGGCTATACTAGAATATTAAGGTTTAGGGCGCTATTAAGAAGGCTACTATTCTAGGAATATTATCTATCCCTAGTACTAGCTTTAGCCTATTTACCCGTAAGGACCTCTCTATAGACGACTTTCTAGGGGAGTATATAGGCGAGATCGTGTCTAGGGAAGAACTAGATAGGAGAGAGCGGTTTTATACCTATTAAGGGCTTAGATTCATCTTTATTCTTATAGGAAAAGACCCTCTAGGCAGGAGCACTATTAACTAGGCCATTAATACCACCTAGATAGGTAATAAGATGTGATTTATTAATAATATAAGGCCTAGCTTAGCTAACTATATAGTAAAAATCCTTATATATAATATAGTATACTAGATTACCATTCTTATAACCAAGCACATCTCTATTAGGGAGGAACTATTCTATAACTATAGGATAAGTAAGTAAGTATAGGCGATATTCTAGGATCCCTAGACTATAGGTAGTAGCGTAAAAACTAAGTATATTACTACTAATATTACTAATTAGGATATAGACTACTCCCCTACTACTAAAGTTCCCTAGCTACCTAGCCTCCATCCTTATTTAACACGTATATAGGCCTAGTAGGCTACTACTAGTCTAGGTAGTATAGAGCCTAGTAGCTATAATACTACCTACCTACCTAACTAGTATTACTTATTACCCTATAGATAGAAGTAGTAGCGTATTACTACTAACTAGAGCCCTCCTAGTTAATATACTACTAATAATAAACTAATACTAAGGTAGTAGTAGTAGTAGCGGACCATTACTAGCATACTTAGTAATAATAATTAGTACTATAATACTAATCCCCTTACTATAACTTTTATAGCTTTAGGAGGGTAGTAGGGTATATATATATATATAACTTAGGCGCGCTTTTATATAAATATCTAGGCCTTTTATCTTTAGGTAATATTCTAAATCCATACTTCTCCCTAAGTAATAAGGTCTATATTAGTAAAAGTTTTATAGAATAATAGAAGCCTAAGTAATAACTAGGGGGCAAACATGACTAAAGATATATAGTAGTGATGGTGATTTAGAGGTTTTAGATAATAAGGTATAGATTTAGATTTAGGTCCCTTTTTCTCTTATACCTCTATCCTAGCTTATAGGTAAATTAATTAAATTACTAGCTAAAGATATATAATGGTCATTAATTTATTATACTCTAGACTAATAATTATATATATCCCTTATACATCCCCTAGTCTAAGGGAACTCCTTAAAAATAGACCCTAGTATGCTAGTATGATGGTCTATCTAACTAAGCTATCTAGTAATTATTATATATGGTCCTACTTACTACCATCTCTAAATAGTATATTAGTAATAATTCTAGCCATGATGCCCTACTTATCTCTAGTGATACTATATCCTAATACTACTTAGAGACCTAACTAGTTAATAAATATATTCCTTACTATTATATCCACGTTTAGTAAGATTAAGCATCTCTATATATATAGAGTAACCTTATTATCCATAATAAGCTCTAAGAGCTATGATAGCTAGGTGATTAGTGCCTTAAATATATAGCTTAGGGTGATAATTAGTAATAATCTACTATATAGTATATTAGTCTAGAGCTAGTGGTCTATATCTCTATCCTAGTACTAGGAGAGGAAGTAGTTATCTAGTATAAGATTATTAGTATTTACTACTATTAAGTATAGGATGTACCTAGTTAGTCTAGGTGCTTTATTATAGTATACTAGCTAGAAGCTAGTAATATAGATGCTGCTACTAAAGATCCTACTAACTAAAGAGTAGTATAGGAGCTAACTAAAAAAATATATATTATTACTAAACCTATCTAAGTCCGCAAGCTTATCCTAGCTAGTAATTCTTAATAAGTTATTCTTACTATCTAATAAGAAAGCTAGCTACTTAAATTCCTAGGCATCTAGTTATATTATAACTACTAAGAATAGCTTTACCCTAGGCATCTTAGTCACCTATTACTATTAGATACTATAGAGTATGGTAGTAATCTTAAATAGTAGTGATTATATATAGTTACTAGTAGTTACTAGTATAAACTATTATAGGATCTATAGGGATAGAAGAATTAAATAGACTATCTTAACCTAGAGGAAGCTAGTGACGTACATATATAGATCTTATTATATTAAGTATAAGCTATTAGCCTACTATAAGCTACTAATAGCCTCCTCCTATAATTAATAATTATTAGTACCTAGCCCTATAACCTATTCAAGTATATATATATAGACTAAGTCTAAAACGCGGACGGTAAACTCCTTAGTTATATTATATATAAGGGGGAAGGTGTGAGCCTATAAGGCAACTTATTATACTTCTATTATAGTCTACTTATAGAAGTAGGGTTCCTATCTTAGCTTTATCTAGTTCTTAAATAGCTTATTAATAATCCTATATATTTATAAGTAAGTTTAGTATAGGTATATTAGGCTAGTCATATCTAGGTATAGAGTAATTAAGCCCTACTATACTTTAATAGGGAGATCTAGTACTATTTATACTATTATATACTCTAGAAATTATTTTAGTATATAGTCTATACTAGTAGGAAATAATATTATAAGTAGTACCTTATTATAATAGAGGGAGGGACCTAAGGGGTTAATAATATACATAACTAGTAGGTATAGGTAGTTAAGTAATATAGTATAATAATAGTAGATAGGATAGATAGATGCTATATATTTTAGCTAATAATAAACCTTATAATTAATTATCCCTAAATCTTATTATTTAATAGTAGAAGGTAACCCTTCTTAGTTTTATATTAGCCTCTTTCTTTTTCTATCTTACTCTTTCTATATCCTACCATTACTTATTAACTACTTTACTTCTCACATCTATACCTTACTCTCTATTTAATAGTAGAAGGCTTTACTAGAAGTAAAGTATAGCGCGTGACTTACCTAGCCTATTATTAGAACTTATTTAAGGTGAATATTATAACTACCTATATTATACTCTTTTATATTAGCTTAGTAACCATATCCCTCTCCCTAGTAGGATAGATAAGAGGGTTCTATATAGTCTTACTAGTTCTATTAAGGCATATATAGTAGATGCCTTTTAGGGTTCTAGCCTAACTTTATACTAAAAGAAAGTATTATTAACTATTCTACCTATAGTAGTAGCACTAGCTATAGTATAGCGCCTTACCCTATAGGAGATCTCTTAGTAGATAGTTAAACTTTACTCCTTAGAAGTTATTTATAAGGCTAATATAGACTAATTATAAGTCCTAACTACTTTATATATATACTAATAGTAAAAGCTAAATATATATAAGGAGCTAGAAAGTATAGTATATAGAAGGTACCTTACTTATATAGCTCTACCTCTACTTAATAGCTAAGGCTAGTCTATCTAATAATAATAATAACAATAATAATAATAATGATGATGATAAAAATAACTATAATAAAGAAGACTACCATAGAGATGACCATAATAATAATAACCATAATAATAATGACTATAATAATAATAATAAGGACGGCTATAATAAAGACAGTGATAATAATAACCAAGACTAAAATAACCATAATAATAGTAATAATAAGACTTCTCCTATCCTAATTAACCTTCCTATCTACTACTCCCCCCCCCCCCCCCCCCTTATCTATACCTACTATTGACCTATTATCTCCTAGAAACTACATCCGTGTACCTACTATAAAGAGGGGATAGTAGAAAATATATAGATCATGTCTATCCCCTATTATAAATAAGAAAATCCTTAAGTACCTTTAAAACTACTCTAGGGTACATATAATATCTTACCTAACTAAGCCAAGTTTTAATAATCTACTATATTAGGGGTAGATTAGATAAAGTTTAGACCCTACTCTCTCTCTCTTTCTCTCTCTCTCTCTACTAATTAAATACATCCTAGAAGTAATATATAATAAGTATATATAGAACCCTTATATAGCACTACCTCCCCACGGCCCTAATATAGGGTAATAGATAATATCCTTTAAAATATAAGCCCTCTTACCTAGATATTAAGCATAATAACCATCCTTATTATTAAGTAAGCTTAAGCTAATCTTAACTACTAGGGATAGATTAGTTATAACTTACCCCTCCCTACTCTATTAGTACTAACTATATAGGTTAGATACTAATAATATATTAGTAGAAACTTCCTCTATTAGTCTTATAGATATATTCTACTATAAGTGAGTATATATAATAATAGAAGTTATAGACTATAGTACTAGTAGACTTTTTACCCTAGTACTAACTATTATAATAGTATAGATAATAACTAGAGTAAATTCCCTTTTTTACTTATTATTTTTATCTACTTATATATATATATATATTAATAATAAAATAAAAGATATACTACCTACCTACCTAGGTTTCTTCTTCTACTTATAACTAGGTATAAACTTTAGCTCTAGCTCTATTAGTACCCCTAATAATAGTAATGAAGTAATATGGTTTAATAAGATTAGTAGTCTCCTTATTTACCATATCTATCCCTAATCTTAATATCTCCTACCTCTATATTAACCTTTACTTACCTACTAATAAGTCACACCTCATGATTTAGATAGATAGGAAGGGGTAGTAAAACTATATAGTCACTACTACTTACTATAAGTAATAGCTTAGTATTATAGACTTTAACCCCCCTACCTCCCTCTCTCTCTTCTCTTATAGTATTAGCATATAGGGTAAGATATATTAAACTTAGGCTATTACTACTAGTTAGTATAATATAGATAAGTAGAAGGGTTAGCTCTATATCTTTTACCCTCCCCCTATAAATCTCTTTCTCTAATCACCCTTAATATTATAATAGACCTGACCTTATTAACTCTATAGTATATAAACTATAGTATAGCTAAGTAGTAGACTTCTAGGTAGTACCTATATTATAACTCTACTAACTAGGTATACTACTAATAAGACCTTAAAGAATTCTACTATAATTCTTATATAGCCTACTATAAAAGGTATAATAGCTAGGATAAACCGCTATACTATAAGCTATATATATACTATATATTAAATAAGCGCGTTTACCACTAACTAGATCTTAATAGCTTCTAGTATAAGCTTTGCTATAAATACTAGCAGAGGTATAATAGCTAAGATAGACCCCTAAAGCTTTAGTAGGATCTAGAAACCTTTAGTAAGCGTATTACTAAGCGTAAGTAGTGCCTATACTAGTAGTACTAGGATTATAGCACTTCTAAAGCTATCTACTAATATTAATATTTTTAGCTATTCCTCTATAAAGGTTATAAAGCATACTATAATAATTATAATAGATAACCTAGACCACTATATTCCCATTATAGGAGGGCTTAAAAAACGCCTTATTACTAGTTTAAAGTAGTATACACTATTAAAATTATTAGGCCTAAGCCTTAATAGGCATGGACTATAGTACTACTACTTAAGGATATTTACTAACTTTCTCTCTTAAATATACTTTGGCTTTAGCTCTATACTACTCTACTATAAGCATAAAACATACCTATCTATATTAGATTAATAAGGACTTCTAAAGGCTACTAACTATAGGAAAATTCCCCTCATCATAATAATAGGCATGGTAGTTAAAATCATACTTACTATTATACCTTAGTCTCTAGCCAGCGTCCCTTAAATTAATATGAAACTAAAGAGCTATTTTTACATCTTCCTTCTCTCCCTCCTCCTTTTAATCAATACTATATATACTATATACTAATCTTTATATATACTTCATCTTCACCTACCCTCTCCTATATAGCTAAAAAGAAAGTTAGGCCTAGGGTGATTAATTTCTAAATTAACTACGGTAATATAGTTAATCACCATATAGTTTACTATAATAGATAGACCTTTAGGGTATATATAGTAGTACTACCCTAAAAGTCATAAAAAACTAGATCTTAGCATTTCTATATATATATAAGGGAGATAGCCCTAAATGGGGGGTGCTCTTAGTAGTAAGAGTAGTAGGTAGTAGTTTTTAGCATATTTAGATTATAGGGGAGATATTAAATCATTTCTACTAGGCGGTAATTTTTAGTAGTAAGAGTAATAAAACCGACTCTATAGTTATATTATATTATATTACGTTTCTTATACCCTATTAAATTAGATAGTAGGTCTAAGGACTTATACTAAGGATAAGAGTAGTAAGAGCCTATTCTTTATATATCCGCCGTATAATTTATTATTAGAGGGGAGGGGGGTTTCTATTAATAATAAATAACTACTAATTAATAGGTACCTAGTTCTACTTAAGCATTTATAGCTATACTTACCTATTATAGAATAGTATCTCCTTCTTTCGGTTTAGCCTTAGCTACTTATAGTTAGTAGCTATAACTTCCCTAAGTAACCCTAAAGTATCCTATAAAGCCTATAGTACCTATGGCTTTTAAATACTTAACTATTACTTTCCCTTATACTATAGCTCTATAACATCTTAATTCGCTAATTTTAAGCTAGCTTATATTATTAGTCTATAAACCCCCTTAGTAGACTATATCTATTTAATCTAATATACTACCCCTCTTATCTTTACTACTATAGGATAAGATATAGGTGCGTTAGTAGGTTACTCCCTTCTCTTCTTCTTTCTCTTTTCTTTTTTTTCGCGCCTTAATACACCATATCTAGGGGGGTAATATTAATGACTATATAGGAGTAGTAGTAGTAACTCTAGTATATTATACTTTATACTATAGCCACCTCCTCCTCCTCCTCCTTACTAGCGCTACCGCTAACTAAGATAGTCTAAGTTAACTATATAGGGAAAGAAGAAGATAAATATATTTATCCTATATTACTTCCTTCCCCTCCTCTAGTGCCGCTCCTTTATGCTAATAATAATAATAACCTATTCTCCTTTATTACTACTAATAAGCTAGACCTCCCTACTACTATAGTCAAGTATAACTAATACCCCCTAGTCATGCCTAGTACTATAAAGGGAGAAGAAGATATTAATAGCCCTAGCCCTAACCTATTAGCTTATACTATATACTAACTAGGTATAGCTAAGCTACTACTATTCCTAACTACTATATACCCTCCTCACCTTAGCCTACTTAAGCCTAAGCCCTAACCCTAATAGCTATAGGTAGTAGTATAGATCTAACCTACCTAGAACTATAGTAGGTATAAGTACCTATATCTAATCTATCTATAGAAGTATCCTATACTATATAACTACCTAGGCCATCTACTATATAAGAGCTACTTCCTCTATCTAAGATACTAGAATTATTAGTCTAGTCACTATATTATCTACCTATAAGACAGCACCTTCATGTGTAGCGATTACGTCTAATCTTTTATTTACTCATCTAACCCCTCTAGGGGAAGGGGAGAATAAAAGACTAATACTAGTATATTATTTACGCCCTAGAAGAAAGACTAGGGCTTCTTAAGAATGTAAATCTATAGGCTATAATAGTATTATAGCACGCCGGCTAGCATGATTAAAGAAGAAGGGGGAGGAGCTAGTTAACTAGACTATTTACTAGATAGTAAAGAGGAAAAAGAAAAAAAAAATTAGATAGTATTAAGCCATATTTATACATATATACTATGCTGGGCCTAAACTTAATATATATAAGGCTAAGGGGAGGCTTTTATACTATAGTAATATGCCTACTAGTAGGTGCCCTATAGTACTATAAGATACTAGAAGCCTATATACCTATACTAATCATAAGCACCTAGGCTAGGACTAGTATTATATAAATATTATATAGGTATGGTACCTATAGTAGAAACTAAAGCTCTAGGGGGTAGGTTCTATT
This sequence comes from Vinca major, assembly GCA_028566175.1. Taxonomy (NCBI): domain Eukaryota; kingdom Viridiplantae; phylum Streptophyta; class Magnoliopsida; order Gentianales; family Apocynaceae; genus Vinca; species Vinca major. Next base: position 11,526 of record JAOWBF010247283.1, read on the forward strand.
AGAAGGGCCCATCCCTACTATCTATCTACTAGGTAAGTTAGTAGTATATTACATAGCTATAATATTTAAAGCCGTGCTATTAGCATGACTTTAGTTAGGTTAATACTTAGAGAAGTTTCGGATCTACTAAGGAAGGTAGATAGGAGAACTTTAATTAATCTAGTTAGTTCCTTCCTATTCCTTACTAGGTAGTTCCTTCTACCTACCCCTAGGTAATCTCTAGCTAATAGGTATATAGTAGCTAGGCCTAGCGTATATTCCTTATAACTAGGCCCTATAGAGGCCTAATATATATACCTTACTCTTACTAAGAACCTATAGACTACCTACGTACGTATAGTAAGCAAAGTAGTTTAAAGACTTAATGATCAATAGTAGAAATTAGGTAGGCCTAGTATGGTTAGATATATAAGATAGGAGAGTAGGGGCACCTTTAAAACTAACTAACTAGGGTGCGCGCTATGGCTATAAGTCCTAGTTAGTAAATTTATAGTGACGCTAATAAGGAAGAACTATAATAGCTTTTACTATACTAGCGTAGCCCGCTAGACCATAGTATATTAGGACTACTAGGCTAAAAGATAAAAAGAAAACTACCATAGTCACTTTTACTAGGTTATCCCTATATATGTACCCTATCTCCCCCCCTCCTTAACTAACTAACTAATAGCTTAGGGTAGGAAAGCCTAGTACCTAAATAGGATGCCTTAAATTACTATATAATTAACTACTATATATATTTATACATGGCTATTTTGACTATAGTTTAAATACTAAAAGAAAGAAAGGTAGAAAATAAAACAAAATAACCCTCTAGACTAGGTAGCTAGTAAATATCTATTAATTAATTTAATAGATTATATTAATTCATATTATTAATATTAACACCCACCTAGACCCTATTAAAGAATAGATATTACCTTCTTCACTAAAGATAATAAGATTACGGATAGTAGCGAGAGGATCTCCTTAGGGGGGAAACTATTCTATCTAAACTAGTACCTTAATAAGTAAATAAATCATTAGTAGTCATTGCCTAAGTAAATTATAATTTATAGCTAGTCCCTATAATTATTAGCTAAGGACCTCTATTTAATAGCCCTATCCCCACCCGCCTACTTAATCTATAACTCTATAACTCTATAACTCTATAACTCTATAACTCTATAACTCTATACTTCTATTAAAATAGGTACGCCGCCCTATTTCTTTCTTC
>JAOWBF010247578.1:0-12722 GCA_028566175.1 Vinca major
AGGTCTAAGCTAAGCCCCTTACAAGCCTTCTTTAAAAGTCCTTAGCTTGTTGAACAGCACCGGTGGATATCCTCCACGCCGCAGCTGAATGCATCATGGATGGAGAAGATCAAAGGCGTCTTCACCGGGAAGAAAATCTCGCCTGAGACCGCTTCAACAACATCCACTTCCGCCGATTCCTTCACTCTCCTCCGTAATCTCCTACTTCCACTCTATTCAGACTCTTATAATGCTTCTTCCATTTCTTCGTACTCATCTTGATATATAAAGAAACTGCTTACTTGGATACTCTCTCCATTCCTTTATATTAGACTTTTAGGACTTGTAGCGAAAATTAAGGGAAAAAAGGTGTTTTTAAATCAAAATAACAATATTACTCCCTTACACGGAATTAGAGTTATACAAGTTCTATTTATATTTTAATTTAAAAACGCCTTATTTTTTTTCTTTCTTACTTTTCTCTACATGTTTTTAACTTCTTATATTAAAGAATGGAGGCAGTAGGCTATATAGCTGAAAGGTTGATATTTCACTAGTTATGTTGAAAATGTGTTTTTTCATCTTTTTCTTTTTGTGTTAAGAAATTGCTGCTTGTAATAATGAATGATGTTATGAGAGGAATGTTTTGCAGATAGACGGAACTAGAATTTTGAAAATGCTGTACTTTCTCTTGTAAATATCAAATTTTCTGTGATGTAATTAGAAAATGTAGTTTTCCTCCCTTGAGAATTGTGCGAAATTTGAACTTCGCCCTTTGACTTGAAGTTCCGTGGGTTTGCAAAGAAATGGGGAAAGGAGGTCTTGCTTGTTTCTTTATTTGGTTTGATAGATGTTATTGGAAGGTAGAACAGACTTTTCATTGAAAGCATTGTAAGTGGCGTGTTAGTTAGTTAAAAGAAATGAGAGAAACCGTCTTACTATTGCACAATCGTCATTACTTATAAATTCGAGAATCTGTATGTGTGTTTGTTGCGGCATGCCATGTATAATAAGTGAAGGAACAGTTTTTTTTTTTTATCTTTTACGTAATTTGGATAATAATGTGTTTGTTGGTTATCAATTACTGATTTTCATGTCAAACTTTGGGGTTCTGTGACTTGCAATATTGTTGCTTTTTAAGATCTTATTCGGAAAGACTTGACAGAATCTTAGTCCTACTGCATATCTTGCATAGTGAATCAGTTCTTACTCATTCTTATTTGTCATCTACAGGTTCAGAAGTTGGTGGGTGGGAACCACCCTCACCCCCACCCCCATGGAGGTTGCTCCTGTCAAATTTGGCTAAGAGTGGGCAAGTAAGTCGAAATTCTCCTTGTCCCTGTGGTTCCAACAAGTTATACAAAAGGTAATTTATCTGAACCTTGGAGGGGAAAAACCTTTGCTATTAGAAAATATTTTAGTGTTTATACAAAACAATTACCACTTCTGTCCCATAAAGATATTTCCACACATATTAAGAAAGGTAGGTAATGTAGTTTAATATATCATTTTTGTGTTAGATACATGTTTATTAATACCCCCGAGCTACTAACTAGTTCTTGGAAATGAGAGTATCAGTCTATTTCATAGTAGACCCTACATTTTTCTTGGTATATTTAGATAACAGGTAGGAGCTACAAAGATAATTATGAAACCGTTAGCACCGCATGAAAATATTCCTCTTGGAGTAGCTACTAAAAAGTGAACTACCCAAAGGATAATATTTTACTCGACCCTATGTCAGATTGTCAGTAGATTGAACGACTTTACTTTCCATTCTTTTGTAAGACTGAGCGTAGTAATGTTCCATTTTGTTGGTTTTAAGGTGTTGCGGCAAGGATGGCATCAAAAGTTGAGAGACAAAGATTGAGGTGGAATGAAGAAATGGAGGGCAGACTTTGAAGAAGCTGGAATTGATTTGTCATAAGAATGACATTCTGCAGGAGGCTCAACCCACCATATTTTTCTCACATGGACAGGAATTGTTTAAGTTCTGCTAATGAGTTTTCTACACGTGGATTATTAGTTTTATTGATGTAATAATAAAAAATTCAAAGTCATCAAATACTGATGGTGAAATGAAAAGAAATATAATAAATTGATTTATTGATTTTCTAAAGTGATGAGAATTTGACAATAAAAATTAAGCCAAAGTTGGACACATTGAAAAAAGAAAAAAGAAAAAATTCAAACTAAGAGCACCCGCCACATCCATCGTCTCCACCCCCGACATCGCCTCAGTATACTCGACACCACCACACATCGGCACTGGTTTTGCCAAAGCAGCAATGACCAGACCCTCTCATTTCTTACCACCACCCCTACTCCTCCTTTCCCTTCTCTAAATGATCCATCTATATTAACCCTGACACCCCCCCCCCGCCCCACACGAAGAACTGCTTTCTCATGCACCATTGGTTTGCAGGAATCAAATGGGGCACTATACTCACCCATCAATCCCTGCACTTCTGCAACCACCCTCTCGACTGTCCTCCCTCCTTCCCTCAAAAACCACCTTGCACCTCTCTTTCCAAAGGCACCACAAACAGTTCACATGAGATTCCGCCTTCTTCCCAGAAGCAAACCAGCATCAAAAGAGTCTCCAAACTCACCCCCCCAAACCCCTCTAAACTTTCATTGCAAGAGCACATTGTAAGAAAAAGTGGACCTAACTTTCTACCAAACAACCACGCATCAGACAGGCTACAGATTGTGTAACAATCTTGGCACATTCTTGTGTGGTTAATTTGCAGCAGCCCTGACAATAGGAGGGGAGATTCTCACATTTATGAATTTCACAAAACTGACCTTCACCTCACCTTTGTCTAAATAGTGAAAACTTGTGGAAGGCTCCTCTAGTACTCCTGACAGTGCAAGAAAATGAAGACTTTGAAATCAGAATTACCATAAGAAATCTGTGTTTCTTGTATTTCTCTGGCTGATTCCACAACAGCTTTCGATGATCGGTACACGTTGATGGTATGGAGTGTGGGAATCTCACCCATCTCTGCTGGTATTTCCTCTAAATCAAGACATCCATTTATCACTAGCTGCTCAAGTTTAGGGAAATGATCGGAGGCGCATGAGCAAATCCATTGCTTTAGATCCATATACGAAAGTTTCAACAATTTAAGGCTTTGAAAACTATCATCATCACTTGTTTCCCACCTCGGCCCATGGAAGAAATTATCTTTCAGCTTGAGAACTTCAAGATTCGGTAACCTTGAAATGATTGATATTCCACTCCAGTCAACACAGCTACCAATCAATGTTAGCTTTTTCAAGCTTTGTGGAAAATCAAAAGGCTACGAATGGTAAAAGGCTTCATACCTAAAGTCTGATATTCGAACTTCAACGTTTCAAGTACTTTCAAATTGGATAGAGTAGGAAAAGAAAGATTTTCGTCGGTCATTGATAGGGTGCCATGAAGCCCCAAATTCCTAAGATTGGGAGTTCTTGATAATAAAGCGTGTAGTGATGAATCTGAAGCAGATACATTAGAGATAGTTCGCAGACTATGAATTGTGCTTCTCGGATCCAAATTTAACCAGATCATAGGGGCACAAAACAGCTCTTGTGAAACATGGAAATGCCTTAACCACTTCATCTCCACTATAGAAGGGACTAATTCAACCCTGCCTCCATTTTCTCCCTCAAGGATGAAGGTTTCTAGGAAACAAAGTTCAAAGATGAAATGCGGTATGTTCTCAATACGGTCTACCTGAAGTGCCAAGTATTTCAAATGAAAAAGTTCACATACCCTCTCTGGGAATTTGTAAAAGATGACACATCTTAAGTCCAATACTCGAAGATATTGAACTAGAGTCTGAAAATCTTCCCCAATAAACATGGATTCCGAAACAAAATGTGAACCGTAAGAATGAAAGTAATGACAATCAGAAAATCTGGGATGTCTAAAGAGGAAGGGCTTAGCATTTGATCCACACCTGCAAATTGGCTGCAAAAAATTCTTTTCCACAGATTTCTTGATGCACAAATCTCTTAGTAGATCATGAATTTGAAAAGATTTGATCCCACCATCAGACCTTCTCTTGGCAACAAGAAGTAGGCTTCTGTTAATCAGGTTCATTATATAACCCTCTGCCACATCCTCCAATCCCTTCTCAGCAGTACATTCAATGAACCCTTGAGCAATCCATGACCTTATTAACGACTTCACAGAGAATTCATAGTCTTCAGGAAATGATCCAAGGTAAAGGAAACAAGATTTCAGTTGAGATGGGAGGTGTTTATAACTTAGATCTAGTATGTCCATGAGATACTCAGCCCTACTATTACTATCAGCAGATGATGTTCTTATAGTTTTGGCCAACTGCTTCCAGCTTTCTGTAGTCTTCTCTTTCTTAGCAAGAAGTCCACCTATGAGAACAATAGCAATAGGCAAGCCTTTACATGTTGCCACAATTTCCTTTCCCACTTGTATCAACTCTTCAGAATCAGAGAAACTCGAGGAACCAAGTACTTTGCACCGGAACAAATCCCAACTTTCATCTTCTCTTAAAAGGCGCAAAAAGTGAGGCGGATTTTCAGAAAGAAGTTTTTCTGGGATCACATCCTTGTTTCGACAAGTCACAATAACTCTACTAGAATTGCCATCATTTGGGAGATAGATTTGTAAACCATTCCATACTTGAACATCCCATACATCATCTAGCACAATCAGATACCTGTAACCTTTCAAGCATTTATACAACCTGTGTCCTATATCTTCTTCACTCAAGCTTAAAGCAGGATCATTATCACCAACTTATACATCTCAAAATGTCACACAATAACTCTCTGCTTCCATATGACTGAGAGACACAAGCCCAAGCACGAACATGAAAGTAACAAGCAGTTGATGGATCGTTATACAATTTACAAGCCAAAGTTGTCTTACCAATTCCGGGCATTCCAATAACTTGAGTCACTTCGAGTTGCTTCCACCCTCCAACTAGTCTGTTTAGCAGCTTCTGTGTCTCGTCTTCCATACCAATCACTACTACTTTTTCCTCTGCACCAGAATTGACATTCTGTGTAAATAAATTATCCGCAGAAGCAATAAATTCGACTTCATTAGAACCACCATCAACCAAAACATCTTGTTCAGCAGCTTTGATATATTTAACCAGAGCTTGAATCTTTGGAGACCAGGACAACACACGTATCATTAAATTCGTATACATCTCCACAGTAGTACTACCTAAATATATCTTCAGCATATTCAGAAAATGTCCAACTTTTGCCATTAGGCGAGATATATGATCTGGAGAAGCATGAAGGCAGTTTGGATTGTGTTGCATCCTCTTGACGAAGGAACTTATGAATTCAAGATCCTTGTGAATTGATGGAATTTCTTCCCTCACGCTTATAAGACCGATGTATCCAAGGTTCAACTTTAACAGCCAACAGATCTGCAGTTTAGATTCAAAATCGGGGAGGAATTCATCTATCTCCTCTGAATTTGACCGCATCATCAATTCAAGAATAGATTTGATCTCTCTTATCAGTTTTCGACAAATCAATTGCACGTTCAACCGGTAAGGTGCATCAGGGGAAGAAGAAGAAGAAGTAGCTTCAGCTTGGTTGAAATTCATGAGGGGTTTGACAATGTATTCATGGACATGGTAGTCTGTTGAAACCAAGATTTCCGAAATCTGTTGTACAATATCAGAGACCAAATATGAAACTGAAACTGTGAGTTTATTATGGGGTGGAGTTTCTTGGAGCCTTTTGATGAAATATTTCATGTATTTAAGATCTTCAGAAAGAGAGATTATATTATCTCGGATGAGATTTGGAGAAATGAATTCATGAGGATCTTGTTGCATTAGCTGCAGGTTCTCAAGTGAGAATTCAAGGATGATCTGAGCCTTAGCCATCATCTCTTGTTGATTATTCTGATGTTCTTTGGTGCTTGATGATGACATATTGTTGCTAAAACATAAATGAGATGCCTATTGCTGCTCAAATAGTTCAATCAATCTGAAAGTTAGTGACAAATTTTTTAACATTTTGACAGAAATTTGAGGTTTTTTAATGAGAAAATAGTTTTTTCTGCTACAAAATTAGTTACGAGTGCTATATTTGACACAAACCATTCTTCATGTCTTTTCTGCCATGAAACATTTTACGAGGGCTAGAAATGCCACAAACGGCGGAGGGTGGTGGTACTAAGGCAGCGTAGTTGGAAAGCAAAATAGATAAAAGATAAAATTAATTTTAAATAGACACTAAAGTCACATTTTATATTCAATTGGTACCTAATTTTTTTTTAATACTTGACCCCTCCTTCCCAAATTTACCAAAACCCTCACCGCCATCACCTCCCATCCCGCCACCCAATCCTCGCCCTATTGGACACGAAAAAATGATTTGTGGCAAATACAACACTCGTAACTAGGGTTGTAGTACAAAAAACAATAAAAATTATTTTCAGCAAATATAACATTTTTAACTAGTTTTATGGCAGAAAACAGCTTATTTGCTGTATTTTTAATTCATATAAGTTGACATTTTTTTTATGACTAGTATTTTTAATTCAAGCAAATTCCAAGGAAAGTTCGTGTGTATATACTTCACACAGATTCAAACTCTCCTACACAAACAAGCGATCCCTGCGCCCACAGGATTCCACCTCCTGATCCGACAGGAATTGTGAAGGACTCATGACCTAGAAACTCGATTGGTGGGAGGCCTTGCCTTATCCCACCGTAAGAAGCCACTATTGAATTTCGATATTGCAGAATTAAAATGCATAAATGGAGAGAGTATTTTGTGGAAATTTTCTCAGAGATTTTCATTAGAATGTAAAAGTGAGCTCAGCTTAATATTTATACATTTTACTAACTGTAACTGCTATCTAACTGAATGGCTAAATAGATTAGATATTTACAAAAATGCCCTAAAATATCTATTCTATTCTAACCCGACTGGACTTGTTCATTTTGGTAGACTTGGGCATGTTTCTTCTCGAGATATTACTGGCCCAACATATCATGTCCCTTATCCAAAGTCATCGACCCAGGCCCCCTTTACTTCATGATCATTCTTGCTCTTCTTTATACCAGAATGAATCTTCTGCTTCTCCTCCTCTAATTCTGCTTCAACTTCAGCTTGCATTGTAGTCCTTTTTTCTTAACTTCAACAGCCTCTCACAAGCTGGAGCTTTGAACAGATCATACAACCCTAAACTGTGTAGCAAAGTGTTCAACTTCTTTGCTGAAAGAGGCTTAGTAAAGACATTTGCTAGCTGTTTTTCAGTGTTGATTGGCAGTGGCTTTATTAATCCTCCAACATACTTTTCCCTTACAATATGGCAATCTATCTCAACATGTTTAGTTCTCTCATGAAATACAGGATTTTCTGCTATGTGAATAGCACTCTTGTTATCACAAAATAGAGGTACTTCCCTCTTTTGTCTTACATCCAAGTCTTGCAGCAAGTTCACAAGCCACTGAATTTCACATGTTGTTAATGTCATTGCCCTGTATTCAGCTTCAGCTGAACTTCTGGACACTGTCGCTTGTTTCTTTGACCTCCATGAAACCAATGCATTTCCTAAGAACACACACATACCTGTAACTGATCTTCTTGTTTCAACACACCCTGCCCAATCACTATCTGTGTAGGCCTTTAACTCCAAAGTGTTTTGTCCAGGATAAAAGAGGCCTTGACCAGGTGAAGCTTTGATGTATCTCAACACTCTGTGATCAGCTTTCCAATGCATGATGGAAGGTTTGTCAAGAAACTGGCTAAGTTGTTGGATAGCAAAACATATATCTGGCCTGGTAACTGTTAAATATAACAGCTTTCCAATAAGTCTCCTATAAGATGTTATGTCTAGAAATGGCTCTGAATCATCATGTGAATATTTTGTAATTGTATACATATGTGTGCTTACAGGAGAGCAGCCTGCAAAGCCTTCTTCCTTGAGTAAGTCCAATACATACTTCCTTTGTGAAAGTATAAGACCTTGCTGATTTTTTATAATTTAAATCCCCAAAAAATATTTCAATTCACCTAAGTCTTTTATTCTGAATTTAGCATGAAGAAACTGTTTTACTTTATCTATGGCCTTTTGACAATCACTTACTAATATCAAATCATCAACATAGACTAGTAAAGCAATAAAAGTACCGGCATTGACAAGATTATGCTTAATGAATAAGCTGTAATCATGCCAAGATTGCTCAAATCCTATACATTGTAATTCTGAGGTTAATTTTGCATTCCACTCCCCACTAGCATGTTTCAATCCATAAAGGGACTTGTTTAGTTTACAAACCATGTTGCTGTTAGGACATACATATCCTGGTGGAGGTACCATATAGATTTCTTCATGTAACTCTCCATGAAGGAATGCATTGTTAATATCCAATTGATGAATTAACCATCCTTTAGCCACTGCTAAGGCAAGAAGTGTCCTAACTGATGTCATTTTGGCAACTGGTGAAAATGTATTCAAATAGTCTATGCCTTCCTGTTGAGTGTAACCTTTTGCAACTAACCTAGCTTTATACATTTCTAACTCACCATTGGATTTAAACTTAACTTTGAAAACCCATTTATTACCAATTGCATGTTTTCCTTCAGGTAGTGGTACTAAGGTCCAGGTTTGATTATCCTCTAATGCTTTTATTTTAGCATTCATTGCCTCCCTCCAAACCTGAGACCTTACTGCCTCTGAAAAGGTACTAGGTTCTATTTCAATCTCAAGAGCATAAATGAAAGACTGATCATGAGGAGAAATTAGTTAATAGGTAACAAACTGAGAGATATGATGTGGTGTAGTATGAGACAGTGTAGGACATTCAAAATCTTGCAAATGAGAGGGAGGATGAGAAGATCTGGTGGATCTTCTGATAGGTTGTGGTGAATGATGTGATGATGTGTTAACAGAATCAGTATGCATAGTAGGAAGTATAGGAGAGAAATGTACAAGAGGTGGTGCATCAGCTAGAGTAGGATTCTCATGTACAATGAGATCAGAAGGTGTAGAATGTTGATAGTTTTTGGAGAAAGGAAAAATATGTTCTATGAAGATAACATTTCTAGATATAAAAAGTTCCAAAGAATCACTATCTAAAAGAATATAACCCTTAGTTTGAGAAGACTGTCCTAGATATATGCATTGTCTCCCTTTTCGATCAAATTTACTTCTAAAGTTGTCTAAAGTGCATGCATAAGCAAGGCACCCAAACACCTTTAAATGGTGGTAAACAGGATGCTTTTTGTAAAGTTTTTAATATGGTGTAGCATTGTTTAGAATAGGGGTAGGTGTAATATTGATGAGGTGAACAACATGCATGATGCAATGCCCCCAATAGACAATAGGCAAGTTAGATTGCAATCTCAATGCTCTAGCAACATTCATGATATACTGATGCTTTCTTTCAACTATGCCATTTTGTTCTAGTGTATAAATACAGGTTGTCTGATGCAGAATTCCTTTTTCAGCATAGAATTTAGGCATGGCAAACTCTCCTCCATTATCAAATCTTATAACTTTAACTGATAGTTGAAATTGAGTAGTAACATAGGTGCAAAAATTCTGTAAAGTCCCTCTAGCATCAGACTTCAATTGCAAAAGATATACCCAAGTATATCTTGAATAGTCATCCACAATAGTTAAAAAATACTTGTGCCCAAAGATAGTAGGCTCAGAGAATGGCCCCCATAAATCCACATGAATCAAATAAAAAATGCAAAGAGAAACTGAATGACTTAAAGGAAAATTACCTATTACAATCAATTCTGAAGTATAGCAGAAAAATCCTAAAGTGATGAAAAGGATTTGCAGGAAAATCCTTTAACAGGAGAAATAAGGCGATCATAATGTAGAAGTGATTTCCAAAGCAAGTAATTGAGAAGGAATCTCAGAATTCAAAGGTAAGTATAAAGAAAAGAAAGAAATGATCACAGATCACAGATCACAGATTTTCAGCAATGCTCATTAGCCATAGGAAGATCAACATGATTAAAACTGAAACAACAAGGTGATCAAGTCTACGAACAGAATACTATAACACATGAAGATTACCGGAACAATAGAACTGATTCTAAAACCAAAGGAAAACTCAAACAAAATGATTTGCAGCTTGATCAAAATCGCAAGGAAATTCACACTTACAATCCGCAAGGAATATCATGAGTTTTACATCACCGGGATCGCAATTGCAAACTGATTCAATAGCCTAAGAAGCTATAGAGTTCTGATACCGTAATAAATTTGATATTGCAGAATTAAAGAACATAAATGGAGAGAGTATTTTGTGGAAATTTTCTCTGAGAATTCTTATTAGATTGAAAAAGTGAGTTTAGCTCAATATTTATACATTACACTAACTATAACTGCCATCTAACTGAAAGACTAAAAATAGATTAGATATTTACAAAAATGCCCTAAAATATCTATTCTAACTGACTAGACTTGTTAATATTGGCAGACTTGGGCCTTTTCTACTCGAAATGTTATTGGCCCAATATATTATGTCCCTTATCCAAAGTCATCAACCCTAAGCCTTTTTCTCTTCATAATCATTCTTGTTCTTCTTTATGCCAGGATGAATTTTTTGCTTTTCTTCCTTCAATTCTGCTTCAACTTCAGCTTGCCTTGTAATCCTTTTGCTTAACTTCAACAGTTAAGGGGGTTGGCGAGGTGGTTTGCCGGGCATTCTTTTGTTGTTCTATGAGCTTCATTTTTTTAAGATAATTATACGGTGAAATTAATGCAACAGATCCTGTAGTTTAGAACTCTTTTACATTACTCTCTTTTCCTAATCAGGACGAAGCTATAAATTTAGGTTTGGGGGCGAAACTGCAACAGTATATAGAACTACATAACTCAATTGATAAAAACGGCAAAAACATTATGGGGGGCAAACTGATAAAAAAATTCAAAATACATATAAAATTTTGATAAATAGTAGTATTTTAAAAAAATCTCGGGGTATGTTCCTAATGTAAGTTATTGGCATAATGAATTTATCATTCTGTCAACAACTTATATTACGAAATGAATTCTCTCTCTTTCCCTCCGCTCTCTTGGTTCTTTTTTTCTCCTTTACCTATGGTTAGATTTGCCCTTTGGCTCCGTCAATGGTCGAATCTTGGTCAGTTATCTGCTTTTGTTCGGTTATTATATTTCTATTTTGTGCCACTAATCATATGATGTTTCTTTCAAAGTGTTTTTTTTTCAAGATTCAAGACACGGGGGTTAGATTTATCACAGATCTTCACAGATCTAGACTTATTGGTTATGTTCTTAGGAGAAATCTTTCAACCCGGACTTGATTTGAGCCCTTTATCAACTTTCTACATATTCCCGGGGCAATTTGTAGGACGGTTGATACGCCCATGGTCCTATAAATTGTTGATCCCTAAGGAAGATGTTGAAATTGATTTTCTCCTAGCCTCTGTGGTTCAAGGATTGCAATGGAGATGTTGTGAAAAAGGAAATTATGTATTTGTTTATTTTACTAATTTTTATATTAGTATCTTCTAATCACCCGAGTTTACTTGAATGTGGTTTTTGTCTGTTATCAAGATTTTTAAATCATTGTATAACTTTTATTTTATTGTAATTTTTAATTTTCCTTTTACTGTAATAGCCTCGGCTATCTTGTGATTAATGGAAAAAAAATCTTTATTTAGCAAAAAAAAAAAACTATTTTCTCATTGTTTTTTAATAAATTACCAACTAAACTTCTATCTTGCTATCTCAATGATATAAGTAGTGTAGAATAATGCTAATTAGACAAATAACAAATTAACTAACAGGTCTTACTTGAGAACCGTAGTCTATATGTTCATAAATATCTAAAAACTTTGGAGTTATAATATTATTTAAGTTTTTTATAATGAGTTATTATCTACATGTTGATGTGCTGATCTTTTCTTGCTCTTTTAACAAGTAACTGGGTTTTGTTTTTCAGGGGAAAAAATGAAAAATGATAAAAAAGTTGGTTGCATTCGAAGAAAGATTGGTGATTTATAAATTTTTATTGGAAACTCTCACATATGTTGAGAAAAAAAAGAAAAAAATTAAGTGAAAAGGAAGTACTCCCTCTATTTCAAATTGACAGGTTCATACTTGGTTTTTATTAAGGAAAGTAGTTTGATTAATAGTGAGTCACTAACTCACTAATATCTTTGTACATTGACACTAATGATAAGACGAGTTTGCCTATGATGCAAAAGGTCAAAATGCAGTATATATTAAATAATTTTAGCTGTTATGAGCCTTGGATAAAAAAAATTAATGTTCCAATTTTTTTTTCAGGTGACACTTGTTATGTAAGACATGTGTTACATGTCTAAACACAAGTATTCATCGGAATAAAATACTTATTGCAGTCTTAATACATGTGTTCATAAGAAGATGACATATGTTACACGATATTTAATAAATTTCCAAAAGCACGCAATATTTGTTCAAAAAGTGATTACTATTACTGAAAAAGAGAAAATCGCTATATATGTACATCAAGTATTTCTGCTTTTCTCTAATTAGCACAAAGATAAAATTAGAGCCTCAATGTATATGAACTATTTACGCGGCTGCTCTGTTTGTCAAATTAGCGTTTAAGATGACAAATCCGGCTAAAATAGTCGCGTGCCTTGCACATGTCTTCGGAGTTGAGGGTAAAATAGCCAGTTTACAAAAGCAAATGGTGACCCATAAAAAGTAGTGACCCGACCCACCCACCCACCCATCCACCCATTTACCCAAACCCCTACCC
>JAOWBF010247972.1:0-54763 GCA_028566175.1 Vinca major
ACCCACCACCCCCCGCCCCTCCAGGCTGGCACCAAGAATGGGAACCCTCCACCCGCCGCGCATTCTGGGTCGAAGAAGCAACCGGTCGTTCCCAATGGGAATCACCATTCCCGTCCGCGGCCCCGGCTGGTCCCCCAACGGGATATTATGATGGTTCGCGCAGTGTGCCTCCTCCCGAGAGCGCGGGTTATTATGCCCCGCCTCCTGGTCCTCCTCCGTCGGGATATGATGAGCGTGGTTACAGTGGCGGTGGATATCAACAGCCTGAGGAGAAGAAGAGTAGTAATGCGGGCAAGTACTTAGCTGCTGGTGCGGCTGGTCTTGCTTTGGGTGGTATTGCTGGGGCGGTTATTGAGCATGAAGTTAGTAAGTATACCTTTCGCCTCCGTCCTATCTGCATCGCAAGCTGCGCATTATTATTGCAGTCATATAGGATCTAGGCTAACTGTTTTCTTTTTTTACAGACTCCGAGGACTCTTCCGACCGTGAAGAACAGGAAGAGCGCGAGGCTGAACTACGTCGTGAGGCCTATGAAGATGGTCGTGAGGATCAAGCTGATTATGATGAAGAGTACTACGAGGACTAGTAGTTTACTCTGGTCATCAAATACAAATGTGAATTCAGCTTTGACTTTGGCTTTATTTAGCTTGTTTTATTCTTTTAATGCAATGCAATGCATCAGCCTGGATATCTTTGTATATCTATTTCAACTTTTCAAACTCGTGGATGTTTTTTCATTCTTACACTACGGAGTACTTCCGTGGTTCTCGTATTCTTTAGCCACGGGAACTATCAGCCCTATAAGGCAAGAATTTCAGCCTTATAGAAACCCGAATTTGATGGCTTCGTTTTGATGTGGCTGAGTCCAAATTTTGATTTTTGATTTTTTGATTTTTTTTTTCTGCTGCAATATGCACTTCGTATTTAATTGAACCCAGGGTGGGTTACAATCCCTATACGATTCTTTGTAACCCACCCAGTTGCTAATCAATTCGCCCAAACTAGTTCTAAACTAAAATCAAACTGAAGGATTGAGACCCCTCATCTGTCTAATTTCACCGGCACAACATTGGCGCATTGCATGTGTTGTTTGCGTTCCCAAGCATGCATAAGCCCCGCAATTCTTCCGGGTTCAATTGGTGCCACGCGATCGCTGCAAGTCGGGAGTAAGCGCCGCTTGGCGTCCGCCGTACCATGCGGCTGATTATACCAGAAATAGCAGAAATAGCAGAAATAGCAGAAATGAATAACTCGAAGAGGCAGAGCAGAAGAGAATAGAAGTGGATTGAATAATTCAATAGATAGACATGAACTGCTAATAACTAGGGGGAGTCCTATTTAACAACAGCCAACAAAAACCCATCATGAGTCTTAGAACCCACAGTTTGCATAACAATAGCATCAACCCGATCATCCGCACCAGCCTGAGCAATAACGTCAACAGCATCTTCTTCTCTCTCATTATCCCCCACAATACCAATCTCCAACATATTCTGCACAACATTATCAACATAAACAACAGCACCTTTACCCTTGGACACTTTGACAGCAAAATCAAAGTATCGCCACTGATTAGGCCAATCCGCATCAATAAACACAAAATCAAACGGTTCTCTCTTCCCTTCTTCGATCTCGTTTACTAATTCCGGAAGAACACGTAGCCCAGGACCAAGAATTACATCGACTTCTTCGGGGACTTTAACGCCAGCAGCGCGGAGGTTTTCGATTGCGACGTCCCGGTGGTGAGGAACGACTTCTATACTGGTTACTTTTCCCTGACCCTGACCCTGGCCCTGAGCCTTTAGAGCCTTGGCGAACCAGATAGTCGAATACCCGCCCAAAGTACCAATTTCAAGTACATTTTTCGCAGATCCGATCGTTGTAAGTAGTGATGCGAATTTGCCTTGAGTTGGAGAAACAGCTATCATAGGGAGATTTTGCTTGATACTGTTTGTGTAGGCATTTTCGAGACCTTCGTCTGTGCCGATGAGGTGTTCTTTGATGTACGCGTCGACAGTTTTGGTGTGGTTTGATGAGTTTGTTGCCATTTTGATGAGCGGTTTCGCGAGGATGATATTTGTTTGGAATTGAGTGAGGAAAGTGTAGATGTTTCTAAGAAAATGAATATTTACCTGGGTTAAAGAACCTCTTTATACCTATGAAGATCTGATAAGATTCGGAAGCGATCAAGCCGTTGCTCGGCTTTATAGCTCGGACCCGAATCAACCTCCGAGTACATACTGTAACCCCAATAACTTGCTGGGGTTTTGGGAACTGGATTTGTTAGATGATGCCCAGTGTCCGGAAGTACTTCATGTGATTTTATGGTTTCTCTTCGCTTACTGGTGGGTTGTATCGACTTACGGAAGTCGTCCCCGGAAGGTTTGTCTCCGGACCACCTTTAGCACGTAAGAGGTACTTATGCTTGTAGTATCGGATAATGATGAGGCAGGATGCTAGTTTCGGATCGAATAGATAGATGGACTATAGTTCTTGTACATATGATTTTATTTTTGTATGTGGAGTGATAGATATAAGTAAATTCTAATTAAAAGAGCTCGAAGTTATCAAATGTCCAAGCTGCTGGATCGCCAAAGAAAAATTCTTCTTCTAAAGATTCTAGCGGAAATTCGACCTGATCAGGGTTAGAATGTGGAAGCCTAATGGGCTTTCGAGGAGATAAATTCTTCAAACATACAGGTTCCATCATTTCATTATCGTAAGGCAAGTTATAAAGAGCTGGAAGTGCACTTGTACCATCATTACCAGAAGGTTCTGTCAAATTGAGCTTCATAGCTTCAGGTTAGTATCATTTTCAGGAACACAAGTGTCAATTTAATCAACATACCTTCTCTTTGGCAGAGAGCAAGTCCTCCTGCGACCCACGGATCCGATGATATTGTCTAGCAACAAGTTCAATGGCCCGCTGCTTTTGTCTAGTTTCATCGGACGGATTCATAGTTGAATGGAGTAAGGATCGAGCAGCAGAAATGTACCAGTATCTTGTGAAATCTGTACCGAGTCGATGAATTTTATCTTCGAATAATATCAGAGAGTTATCGAAATAGCGAATGCATGGATCGTTATTCTTGCCGAAAAGGTCTCCTATAGTCGTTAGAATGAGTTATAAAAAACATCATTTTTTTTTCTATTCTCGGTGTACTTACCTGGTGTGATATAAGCCACATATGCGCAATGGCAGACTGCCAGGGCCGCTCGAAAGTACTCTTGTCTAGAAAGAAGAATGAAGAGGTATTTGTGCAGAGATAGACCTTGGATTAATTCGAGGATTTTCTGAGCCGCTTGAAAACAAATCATGCGGGAGACGCAACATCGTGAGTTCGAATCCATTTTTCTCGCGAATGGCATATGAAGTAGGATTAGGAATTGATGGAGCTGGATTTGCAATAATGCGCCAGGGAGTGAGCCTGTGTTATTTTCAGAAGATTGCGTCCAAGAAGGAAGATTTTCGAGCTCGGCTTTGATCAACTCCTCAAAATTCACAGCTTGCTCCCATTGTAATGGAGTGCCGAGATTATTGACCAAAGAATTCAGCGTAGCTCGAAGTGCAAAGCTAGACCTCGATAAATGCAAGTATGAGCTGTCCGTATAAGCATCCCGATCTTTCACTCGAGCTTCATCGTAAATTTCATCTTCCAAATCCTCATCATCAATATTTTGAACAGTCGCACAGTCCGACGGTACACCCGCAAGTGCAGATGGCATCCCCCGATCAACCGAAGCCTGAAGTTCCAATTCCGAAATAGTAGCCCAAAGTCTCCTCCTCATCTCATGATCAAACCCAGAACTCTTCTTCCCCAATATACTCGGATCGCGATGAAATCCCGCAGCCATAGCCTGTCGGAGAAGCGTACCAGCTTCAGTCCAAAGACGTTTCTTTTTGATAACATTGACTTGTTTTGAAAGAAGTAAAAGACATCGAATTTGCCATATGGCGAGGTAAATCTGTTTTTGACTTTGATTTTGGAGCCAGCGTTCGGATATTTCGATCCATAGTGCGGCTCGTTCGCGGGCTAGAGCGCTGTCGCCGACGTGTGTGATTTTTGAGTCGGAGATACAGCCGACTGTTGACATCATGAGGAGCATTAGGATCAGGAAAGATGGTTTTGCGGCGTGTTTGTCGTGAAGGAAGTCTTTGTATTCTTTGCGGAATGATGGGATGTGGATTATGCGGTAGGTTGTTTCTACTGTTTCGAGGTAGATTTGGATCAATTGGTCTGTTATTTCGTTTGCTGGGAAGAGGTGCAGAAGTTCGAGTTTTGTTGAGGAGAATGCTGTTCTTTTTTCGGCTTTCCATTTCACTTGTAGGGATTTGAGTTCGCGTTGAACGCGTGGGAGGGATGGGTGTTGCTTAATGCTGTCCTGCATGAACGAGCGGAGTTCGGGGAACTGGGAAAGAATCAGTGAGCAATTCCTAATTCGAAAAAAATGGATATATGTTCTTACATCACCAATTAAACTTGTTGGGTTGCTTCCTCCATAGTATTGAGTCCTGAAGTTCTTGCCTCGGAAGATGATATTCTCGGTCTTTAGCGGCTTTGGGGGTTCCAATAGATGTAGAGAATCAGACATCACGGCAGGTCTTTCTCGAATGAGCGAGCTAGCCGCCTGATCACCCAATAATCCCCAGGTGCCTTCGCTTTGGAGAGCTTCCAAGTTAGTATTCCTAATTGATGCTGCGTTGGCATATTGGCCCTGTGATGGTGTGATTATGTTGTTGAGTGATGCTGGCGTATCAGCATGTGGCTGTGTACTAATCGGATTCTTCGCTTCTGTCGGCTTGTTGTTTATAGTAGGGTTCTCGAATACACATTCAATGTCTTGGCCCTTGCATCTACTGCAAGAAGGTTGAACCTGGTCGCATTTCAACTTCCGGCGCCGACATTGTAAGCAAGAGAACGTTCTTCTCTTGCGCTTTCGCAGGTGGCGCGGAGATTGTATTGAGGATTCCCTTGTCGGAGATTGCATTTTTCGTATAGCCGAGAAGAAATAAATTAATGTAGGACAAATTATTGAGACGGAAATCGATGCGGAGATGATACATGTTAACTCGGAGATGTCGGAGGGGTCTCGGCGGTAGGCTCGGTTATCGAACTTCTCCGAGCCAGTCAAGTGGGTTGTCTCGCGGGTGGGTCTGCACATATTGATACTTGGTCTAGGCATACCATTAGAAAGAAGACCCAGGAATGAGATTTAGTTCTCCCACCGCCGAAGATCAATAGTCTAATTGTATATGAGAATGAATTCTCTGGGAAATACAAGCTCTCCGAAACGAGAAGGCTTTTCAGTCCCAGGAATTGACGGATGGGACTTCGCAACATAATTTCAAGGATGCATGAAAATAAAGATGAGCAGCATCAATTAAGACTTGTTAGGATACCGGTCAGTCGAGAGGGTAGCCTGCAATGAGTTGGAGTCGCAAATGCTTAATTTGGAGGAAGGTGTTGTCTCGCTCCTTCTGTTTTAATCGCAACAAAATATACAAAATATCTCACCTTCCTGGGTAGATATAACCTCGCATCATCAACAAAATCCTCAAAGATTTTGACTCAAAATCTCACCATGGGTGATACTTGGAGATCCTGGGTTGCCTAGCCCGGAGGAACGTTGTTAGTTGACGACAGATATCCACGCGCGTTTGGCTGCGACGTGGAGAGCAGTGGAAGGGAGTGATAACTGACCATTACGGTTGATGAGTACGCTGATGGACTTTCTTCT
Source organism: Vinca major (assembly GCA_028566175.1). Classification (NCBI taxonomy): domain Eukaryota; kingdom Viridiplantae; phylum Streptophyta; class Magnoliopsida; order Gentianales; family Apocynaceae; genus Vinca; species Vinca major. The sequence continues at coordinate 5,740 of JAOWBF010247972.1, forward strand.
TGAGAGGAAGCGAAACGTCGGGAGGATGCTGCAAGTTCCCTGGATTCACGACAGAACTTGACTTCTACGAACAAACACCTGGGAAGCCGGATATCACTCGGCCCAGTCCATCAATGGAGGTTGAGCCACCAGGAGTTGAATCAAAAACTCGCTACGCCAGACTACTCAGATACCAGAAGGAAAGTTCTTCAAGTAACTCAAGGTCGACGGAACTGTCACAGAATCAGTATGGACCTTCGGAATGATACGCTTCTCCGCCGCTTTTTACGCATGGGCCAAGCCCAAGGATCGGCAGTGGATCAAAAAGCGGAGGCCATGGAGTTCTTGGTATAATGGAGGCGAATAAATTCGAAAACAGTTCTCGTGAGCCTTCAAAGCGCGATGGGGGAATCCGACAGTCGTGTGAGCGGACAGTCACACAACGACATCCCAACGGCGCATTTCGCTTCTCTGTTCAAGGGCGCAATTCGAATATTGGAAGTTTCGAATCAGCATGGCCGCAAGAACTCGCGTCCAGATGTTTACCGCCGTTGGATATGTCAAAGACCACAAGGAGAAAAGATCGTGGACGTGCGGACAAGTCACACAGGGTTTCAAAAACGACCATCAACAGCTCAAGAGGAAGGGATGTATCACAAGGTGTCGAACACTTAATCAGAACGTGAAACTCTGGCGCTCGACCTGATAAAATGCATGGTGGTGGCATACAAAGATCAAATGAAATCAAATCCCAGGAAATCGCACGATGGAGGATCCAGAAGCATCTTTGGGAGTTTAAACTCATTCGATGGATGTACCTGGCGGGATGTCCATGTTTGCCATCACACTACCACTTCCATCACTGTGACCAGTACCGTCGAACATTATGGCACAGAACAAGAGGGATAAAAAGGGCGACATCTCGTCGTGGAACGTGGGTCTACCATTGAAGTCTCCAGACTGGAAGGCAGAAATGGTGCGTTGGCCGTGCTTCAGTCCCTGATGGGGGAGGTGCACATGAGACTATTTTGAATGGGTTGAATGCCAAGCTCTTCCTCAACAAAGCGTCTTCTGACCTTTCCCCAGAGTCATCGATTGCGGCAATGCTGATGGGACTGGATCATGGTAATTAAACCCCCATCGTGCTTTAATACCATGCTTCTACCACCCCAGTCCAATCAGATTGAGCTTAAGGCTATCGAAGGAAAGATACATCCCATGTAACTTTCCTCGTCTCTACCGACACCCTCCGAGTCGCACACGCTGCAGATTGAGAGGACCAATCTCGGCTCAGCTATTATCGGTTTTGGATTCGGCCTATCCTCCTATGCAGTGGTTTCCGGTACCGTGCTCTCCAGTAACGACGACCGTACACCATATAACCTTTGGGACGGGTTCAACGCTCTCTATGGTGATTCATTGTGGCTCGGTCTGGTGATTGCCGACGCCCAAGCCTTGCAAAACGCGAGTACCGTTTTCCAACTCCATTCCTCGAATCCACCGGTTTACCAGTCTCTTGTCCGCTGAATTGAACGTTCCCACCATGACGATTACGTTATCCGGCTTGTTGAGGGCGGCTATACTCTGGACAAACTGTCCTCCATCCCAGGGTACGTACCCTGGCTGGGATTGTCAATTCCAATTCAGATAAGAGTGGACAGCTATCGATCTCTGGCCAGTCCAGCCATGCGTACCCCGCCGTGCAAAAGCCCTAGTAGCGCCGTATTTCTCTATTGATTCAGCCACGCAGGATCGTGACTTTCTAGATCCGGACATCAAACCGAATCTTTCTATCCATACAACATTCCATCCTGATCTAAATTTATTGGCCGCCAAAATACTCTTCCGTGAACACGGACAGACATATAAGGCTTTCAAGACGCTTATAGTGGATGATTTGGGTCCGATGGGGCCTTTTGCGCGCAGTCGACGGGGTTAAATGGCAGAGGAGGCGGGTATATTCCTTGACCTTTGTCATAAGTTGTGCGAATAATACAACTGGATACCAGATTTTCAACACAGCGGCAAGTTGTCTGAGGCAATTGACGTGGGTATTTGCCTACGCAAGCTCTCAACAGAGATGGGAATGATGGATGAGAATGGACGATTTACCTTGTATACCGATAGTGGCAACGCGGAAATTCTTATTTTTGGATCCGGCTACTAGCTAGTCGAACTTTCGAGTAACGGTTTAATGCGGAGCAATCCCTAGCATACTCCGCGATTTACATGAAATACCAGTACGACCGTCACCATAAGCATATTGATTTCTCGGTGGGGGAATGGGTTCTGTTGAAACTGACGGAGGATACGTACAATGTCCCGGCGAATGAGGCCCTGCCCCGAAAGCTGCGACAACGTTATGCCGGACGTTTCCGAGTCCTCGAGCGTGTCGGGCGCTTGGCGTATAAGCTTGACTTCCCAACCTTTGGAGCATGGACGCGTATACACCCAGTTGTCAGTGTTGCGCATCTAGAGAAAGCTCCACAAGGTCCAGACCCTTGGGGCCGCGATCCAGATGAACCTGGTCCAGTTAGGGACGGCGAGCACGAGATTGAGCGAGTCCTCGCCAAGAAGACAGTCCTCGCTCGCGGAAGGTTGCCCAAGTCCGGAATACGGGTGTTGGCCGAACCCAAGTAGCTCCGTCCTCGCTCTTGCATAAAACTAAAGGCAATAAGATCTCCGGAAGCTTCACAGCTCGTTCAGACCGACCGCAGGGTCCGCCATGTCATCCACGCGCTGTTTGGAAAAGGTCCATGACTCCACAATCCATCGTGCATTCTCCGTAGTTACGCCCTCGTCCTCCAGATCGCAGAGTCTCGAGGCGATCGTCCGACAAGCCTCGTACTCCTCATGCATGCGTTGCAGTAGCAAGATATACCTTTCTACCAGGTCGTCAACCTCTCGCTGGGGCCGCTTACCCTTGTCGCGGGCAAATTCAGGAGCAGCTAGAGTGTCGGGAGTTGCGGCGTGAGCATCCTCCTCAAGAGACTGGGTGGGCGTAGACTGGTTAAAAAGGAAAGGAAGAGTTGGGCGATCGAGCAAGCTCCACAAGGTCCAGACCCTTATATTATAACCGGAATCGGATGGACGACCCAGGACAACACTGTGGGATCATAAAGAAAAATGTACTTGAGCCTGAGCCCGACCAATTAAAGCAAACTGGACGCATCCTACATCAAACAACGGTCCGCAATCGGACTCACTCGCGGCCATTTCGCGCAGATCCTGCTAGTACACAACAAGATCGCTCGGATGGAGGACCTACAGCTTTTACTTTGTTCTATTTTGCGTAACCTAAAATTAAGGGTTCGGCCAACAACATCAATTGACTGCTCGAGTTTCTTTAATCATACTCTAAGTCCAGAGCCATTTGTAGTATTGAAATGCAGAAACAGTTGAAGACATTGAAGACTCAACACTTCCAAGCACTATGTACAAAAGGGCTACCTGATTCCCTCTCTGATTCGCACCGATTCCATCACATGAAGTTCATAAAGCATCGATATCCCGGATACATGTGCAGGAATATCTGATACAGTCCTCCTAGTGATAGATGCACATAAGCTGCATAATGTTAGTCTATTGTAGAAGAGAAAGTAAAAAAGACATGGAAATCATACATGTTACCAGAAGAGAGGACATCTATTTTGGCAGCCAATCTAGCTGACGGAAAAGGAGCCGAAGCTGCCGGTAGGAGGGGCATCGATGCAGTCATTGGAGTCCACAACATACTGGGATCCGGTACAGCCAGAGCCAGTCCATGCCGTAATTGACAGCCCAGTAGCAGAGCCCCGAACACTCTTAATTCCACTCAAGTCCTGGCAAGTAGCTTCAGATCCGATGTTGTTCGCTCCACCACTGCCAGAGGGGCAATCACTACCAGTGTAGGTGGTGATATAGTAGGAGTTATCGGCAAGCGCAGTTGAAGCGAGAGCGAGGAGGACGGAGGGCAAGAAGAATTGCATTTTGACTTGAGATTTTGGGTGAATGATTTGGAAAGCTTTGGAATGTATCTGATGAAGATAATGATTTGAACAGAATCCCAGCGGGAATTGAGGCCGAATAAATAGTTGAGAGATGGCTATGAATTCCATTGTCTTCAACCGTAGCCACCCGGGTACGTATAGATGCTCTCAGCTCATTGTGGAGTGCGAGCTCTTTTGTGGAGCGAGAAGGCTTAGCTGCATCACTGTGTTGTCGCCTATTAGAGATCGTACGAGTTGATCGCCTTCGAAGTCAAAGAAGTTGGGCTCATAGATCGGCTAAATTACAAGGAAGCATGCTGTTGGGGTAATCCTCGTCTGGATTCGGCCTCGAAGCGCCTTGAAGGGTTTCCCTAGAAAAGCACAACTATTCCCAGAATTTGGCTATTTTTGAGGCTAGGATTTGATTAAGATGTTTACATGAAGCTGCAATTATGGACTCACTTTGGTTTCCAAGACATAAGGCTACTGTCAGGAACCATCAGGTGGGGGCGCTGACGAAAGGATGGAGAAACAAGCATTGATGTGTCGGCTCCGCCTTTCTAAATCAGAATGATTTTCATCATGCTTGCCTTATTTGGTATCAAACTGCGAAACGCGAAACGGCCTTAACTAATTGCAGTATGCAGGGCGACGACGCATAATTCAATCCTTTCAGCTCTGCTTTCATCAGATATGGTGTCGGATCAAGTTCGAGGTGAAACGGACGCGGAGTCCGTTTCATTCCTCGGACTCCTCGGAGGATCGGGGCACGCTAGGCAGAAAGGAAAGAAGGTGTTCTTGGCAATGATGTGCATAGAATCGGTAGTGGAATATATATGATAGCGTGAAACATAGATGGCACTTTAAAATAGAAAAATTCATGAGAACAACGAAAAGAATGAACGTATCGGATGCATTCATACTTTTCATCATTGTTGTGATGCACAATACTTTTCTCGTCGTCGGCTGTTAATGAAGCATGATTGTTTAGTTTGAGACAACCCACAGCTCCAACATTGGTAACTGGGGCGATTATTTGAAATTTATGGTACTGCTTTGCTAGCACAATTGATGATGAGCAACATATAATAAGAGGGAAGCAAGGAATGTCGAAAAGTCGAAAGACTAGAACGGCGGGGAGGTCATAATTATTTTCATATTCGTTGGTGGTGAGTAGTGACAACTGGCTGATGAAATGGTGGCTATTCAAGGCGGAATAAAACGAATAAATGTTTTCTAGAGACCTGATTACTTAGTAGTCTTACCTTGCAAGATAATTCGTTTCATGCAGTAGGTTAATGTAACCAAGGCGAAATTCCCGACTGGACAGGTAAGCAGAACATGATGCTGCTTTGCCTTACTTTTCGGAATCGCCCTGTTATATACCCAGGCAAATTCTTGGCGTGGCTTTTAATACGAAAAGGTGCCTCCACCCTGGTCACCAGGTTTGTCTCCGAATCCAATCACCACGGGCGACCTGCGCCCACTATAATATAGTGATATTATAGAGTGGGCGGTTGGGTTGAAAGGTATTTGCGCCTATCGACATACTTGGCCGCGGGGTAATATCCAGTTATCACTGAGCCTCACTTTGTATAAACGTGAAAAAAAAATATAAGACCGCTCTTGATTACTGTTGTCAAAATTAAATTCACCTTCATTTCTACCCCAAGTCCGATCTCTAGCACCACGGACGTCTATGCTTGATCTAACTGCCAAAAAGCGGCCTAAGTACAAATCTTACTGCCATTAGCACTAGCTCCAGATCTTTGGCAGGTTGGATCTATTTTGAGAGAAATAATTCCCAGTCGCCATGTGTATACAGGTCCTCGGCACAGCGCACTACCTATGCGGCCATTCTCACCATTACTGGTCTGGAAAGGCGAAGACTGGATGCTCGTGGTTTTGCAGAACAATTATTGGTGAGGCCGTTGGGCCAGATGTGCAGAATTATTCCAAGCCTTGTTCGTCATGCATCAGCACGGGGGCATATTACAAGAGAGGAACGAGATGGTATCGAAGATATTAGAGCTTGCCACGAGTCTGTAGAGCTGGGAACTATTTTGGCGGACTCCATTATTGGTGAAGTGAAATCGAAATGAAGGGAGATATCGCTCAGCTCGAAACTGTTTGGGTGAGGTATTCGACGCGATCAGCCGTTCATTTTCATTCAGTTGGGGTCCGAAACCGCAGCCTGTCCTGCCAACATCATTCAACCGACCTGAAGGGAAGCATCACTTCGACCTGGGGAATCTCATAGGTGATGAGCGAAGTTAACAATCACAAGACCACACAACAAACTCACTATAACCAAATGCGACCACGAGGTGAAATCAACTCTAGACGCGGATATGAAACCCGTTTGTAGGATATTTGCGGACGCCTGCGCGCAAATGTTACGGGTTGCGGCGCGTATAGGGACTGATGGTACAGCGGAAATGTCGAGCAAGATGTATGGTTTTCATTTGAGTCGATTCATAATGTTCATTGCGAGCGAATAGCCTCTCCACAATAACGACACCAGGTGCTGGGATAGATTCCGCGCTGAGGTGAATGAGGATGGCGATGGTGCCTCCATGGACATCTCCAGTTGCTAAAAAAAGTCCAGTCAGATGTTACCCAGAGCTGAAATCATATCCACAGCTGATGCCTATTTTCAAGTAACATGCCAAAAAGACTAGCCAGTCGCATCTTATGTCCGATTCCGTAGAATTCATTGCAGGTGGGAAGCAAGATTCTTACCCTTAACACGAGGAAGGGATTGCAGGGAAAGAAAAGACCAGCGAGAAGTGGTCAAGAATTAATGCGTATGCTGGCATGTTCTATATTATTGGATGATGCCTTTTGGCCAAAATCAGTAAGCATGGCCCCATGATTGTCGGACAGTCATGCTGAGCCCGACATGAAGGAAACGACATTTATTATCAAGTTATACTCAGCTCTCGATTGAGCGGAGGTTTGCTGTGAGCGCCCGTTGAAGTCCAAAAAAAAACAAACAAACATGATGAAAAGAAAATAATTAAGGGGAGTTTATGAGAGCCAAAAGAAAAAAAAGACGAAAGAGAGTATAAAAAATTATTCTTGAATAATTCTTGAATAGCCAATAGTGGGGGTCGAACCCACAACATCCAGCTTAACTATGAAATAGAAGGCTGGCGCGCTGCCATTGCGCCATACCGGCGTCATTTTGGGTCCCGCTTTAACTTTTTGGACCCAAGGGAAGCCAACGTTTGGGAGAACCGGACAGGCGTTCTCAACGGCTGTCCGTTTCTCCACTGATAACAAATCAACTACAATATCAAATCGACACTAAACGGTTTATTTCCCTGAAAGAGAAAAAGCAGAATAACACAGCCCTACAGTTATAGGCACCACTCTCACCTCCGCAGCTGTGCAGGTATGCTGCATCCCTCCAATGTCCGCTTAGCAAGGCTTAGCTCGTTCCAGAGCAACGGAGCGTTGGGGGCCATATCTTCTTAGTACGGCTTTGTTCGGACACTAGTCCAGACTAACAGCCAATTGAAATGCTGCCCAGATGCAGTTTTCCTGAATAAGGAGTGAAGTGCGAAGCTGTCACAGAAATGCAAATTAGATGATTCCAAATTCTTTGAAGAAATTCGCTTCGTAGCGAGGTCGGCAAAACCGATCGTCGCTGATCGACACCGAAGAAAGGTGAGGAACCCTGTAGGAAATAGGCTTACTGGGCTGAGTGAGGATTCACTAGAAACACCCAAGAGCTGAAATCGCCACCTGATTGTTTCTTTTTGGTATCTCTACTCCGTGCTCCGATTTGTAACGGCTGCTTCATTAATCCAACAAGTCCCCAGAGAATCATTTATACAACTGCTGTGTACCCCGTGCTCGTTCTCTATTTATATTATTTCCATTATCGTCCCTGCGTGATCTGCCGAAAACTGGACCCTGCACGGCTTAAGATTGATTAATCGAATCACCCCCGCTACTTCTTCCAAAAAGGGCACCTTTCTGCGCATGCCCACAGTTCTCTCGCTTCTCCCCTTGGCATTTTCACTCAGATCTCCATGGTCGGCGTTCCAGGAAGGTCAGGCGGATGTGCGACGTGTCGGAGGAAAAAGAAAGGTGTAAGTTTGAGCTCGAGCCTACGATGCACTAGGGTGCCTTTTGTGTTGGTTGATGCTGATGCTTCGGGGGTTGCGATAGTGCGACAAACAGACCCCTTTCTGTGGTCAATGTCTACAATCAGGAGTCGTCTGCGAAGGGTACGGTCGCAAGAACTTGGTATGGGTGAACTCAACGGATGGTGAGAATCGCAAATATACCAAGAGCTCAAGCACTGGCAGTTCGCCGAGAGAAGGGTCTCCTTCTATCACCTTGAATGAGTCGCTCATGGTAGCTACGAGAGCGGATCGATATGTAGGTCTTTTTCTGGCAGCATTCCTACCAAATGGCCGGCTCTTCTCTTTGCAAGCCTCCCAGATATCTTCTGCTGGTTGGATCAGGCATCATGATGGCCTATGTCGCTCCGAGAAGACCCTTCGCCTTATTACTCTTGCCCATGGTCTGTCGATGCTGGCTACAAGAGATGATAACATTCAGCTCAAAGTCAAGGGCTCCCAGGCACACTGCATGGCTTTACAAGAAATGCAAAGGGCGGTTCAGGATCCACAAAGGGCCGTTGGTGATGGCCTCTTGGCTGCAGTTAGGCTTTTCCGTTTCTATGAGGTGAGTAGCGCTTCCTTTTGCCAGCCTTGGGGGTGGGTCAAGTTGTTAATGTTCCCAGATCCTATATGGGGCCGAGCCAAACGGACAAGATCGGGCGAATCCTCGCCCTCAAATCGAGGGCTACTATGCCCACACGGACGGCGAAATGGCTATGTTTATGAATCGAGGCCCCCATCGTAAATGGAGCCAAGCAGGCAGGTATCTGCTGGCTAGTGGTCGGATCGTGTCGGTGAGTTGATCATAATCAAACTGTACTGGGGGATCAGTGATCGTCAATGCTAACCTGTCAACTTGTAGTTCATTTTGGGAGTTTGCCGAAGAATGCGTTCGCCCTTCGATACCAATCAATGGCTCACAGCTCCCTGGATGGATACAGTAAAAACACCTCTCGACAAATTGACCGATATCATGGTCCAAACTCCGAGATTGCTGGAAGATTTGGATGTCGTTAGAGCAACACCCGTCAACAGGCGTACCCCCAGGGAATGGAGGCTCCTCCTCGATAGATGCTCCGAGATCGAGGAATCAATACTTGCCTGGAACACTTCCATGAGACATGACCTGCAGACCTATGATTATACCTATGCAGGTAGTCCTCTTCCGGTGCCAGAGGTCGATAGGGGATTCGCAGTGCTACATTTATGCTTCTTCTACTGGAGCTGCTCCGTTCTTCTGTACACTACCATTCACATAATTACAACTGAGGCCAATCAGGATGGTTGCCTCACAAACAGCTCCCCTATTCCATTTGCATTACATGGATTTCCGAACTACCAAAATGAACGAAATCCCACACTTCACGCGCACAGAATCCTGCACGCTTTACCATTATCATATAAGCCCCATGCTGGAGGCTACGCAGCACTCAGCTCAACCTTCCCGCTCGGCATGTCACTTCGCTATCTTGTTGTGGCCCATTTGTTCCCGCACGAGGGTGACAATGCAGGTCCACGAGATGAATTCCTGCAGAAAACAGTTTCACAGCCCTTCATGGGCGCATATACCCCACGTTTTATTGATCATTTATTCAAAGTTGATGCCCCCGTGGAATGCCTGCGAAACATGACAGGATGGCATGGGATGGAGCTGAGGGCGAAGACATGGTGGTTTGGGTCTACAGAAAATTGTTGAGCAGAATAGACGAGTGACACAGAGATATGAGAAATGCAAGTAATCGTTATACACCGTCCTTTCATTTTCCTGCAAAATAAACTCATTCAACTTGAGATCATTGAATGATTCGTGGGATTGTCGAACGTTGGACTGTGCGAGGCAACTATTTAGCATTGACGGCTTCTGAAAGAAACCCAAAATGGAAGTGGCTGCGAGATCTACCGAGATCTGCCGGTATTCTGCCCCCAACTTTGATTATATTTTTGGAAATATATAAATTTGAAAATGCAGATCTTCTAAGGTGTATGGAATTGAGTTCTGTAATGGTACTGTGGCTATTGGGCACCGTCGAGAAGAGGACCGACCCGTTTCAGATCTGTCGTGCGAACAAAGTTTACGAAGGGTCCTTCTTTAATCGACCTAAAATAGCCTTAAAATTGATTTAATTTTCCTCCTGCGTCGAATCTTTGCCAAATATGTACAACGACTGCGAACAGCCAAGATCGCCCCATTCGCAAGTTGGTTCCATATCGAGTTAGCCCCCTTCGAAGATCGACGCACCATATAGGTTCACCATATACTGGACTTATTGAAGCACTCTTAGATGAAGACGAGGCTCGATAAGTTCGCAGATATATCCCAAAGGATCATACTCAGCCTTACACCCCAATCAAATTTCTAATTTACATAACTGATTCGTTGGGTTGTCAATCTAATTTTATCAACCCTTGCCAAGACAGACCGTGCATACAATTTTGCGGGGGCCGTTCTGAGATGAGTATACACTTCTATATCCCCTAGACAGATATAAAGCCTCTAATGCCTAGTAAGACTACTCAACAATTCATTCAAATCTATCAATTGTTTTCTTTCTCGTTCTACTACCTTTCATCAAAATGGTAGCCCCAGCGCGTCCCCCGGCAAACGGGTTTGTTGCCAGCATGCGACATGTTTACAACCCAATTGGCTTCAGCAAAGGCTACAACTTTATCCTGTGGTTTATTTTCGCAGGAGGTCTTATGGGATTCGTTCTGGCCCGTATGATGTTTATTGACTACGGTGGTATTTTCTGTGCTGTCCATCCGGCGGGTGGTGTGAAAGGTGCTGCTCCTGGAGAATGCTGGTCCTATAACTCTGCAAAATATTTGAAGGTTGGGATAAAGCTTCACCTTTTCACAATTCTACCTGCCGGCTTTCTCGCTTGTTTCCAATTTGTTCCCATTATCCGATACAAGGTCATCCTCTTCCACAGAATCAATGGCTACACTGTTATCCTACTCAGCATCGTGGGTACAGCCGGTGCATTGATGATCGCCAGAGTTTCGTTCGGAGGTGGTATTGAAACCCAAGCCGTCGTGGGACTTCTGGCTATCCTGTTCCTTGGATCTTTAGCGACCGCACTATACAATATCAAGAGGCTTCAACTCGAACAACATCGGGCTTGGATGTTGAGAGCTTGGATTTATGTACGATCTTCTTGTTTATCATTTTTCAGCATACGCTAACTTCTTATCTCGACTAGGCCGGTTCAATCATCACTTGCAGGATTATCATGATTCTGGCAGCCCTCATTATTTCGGCCTGGGGGCCTTATCACATCGCCGAGAAGTGTGATAAGATGGGGTCGTTTTACAAGTCCAACGAGGCTCTTCTCGAAGCATACCCCTCTTGCAATTCTTCGAGCAATTACGTCGCAGTCAAAGCCGATATGAATGCTGGAAATGCTGGAAATGCTATGGCTGCTTTGGACTTGAGTTTCGGAATGTCCGTCTGGTTGGCCCTTGCACTCCACGCAATCGGTGTTGAGATTTATGTAAGTCACTTTGGGATTCGCGTCGGACAACAATTTATTCTCGAAGCCCTGAAACTAACGTCTATTGCTTTTTTCTAGCTTCACTTGACCCCCGCCGAATTCGAACGTCTGCGAAAGATCTCGTACAAAAAGCAACTTGAGGCAGGCTTCAAGAATCCCGGACGAGCTGGTCTGACCGCGGATCGCCTGGGAGACTCTGCTTTATGGGTACCTGAGCCCGACCACAGCGATCCTAAGGCAGCGGCCTTTCCATTGTTGGCGACCGGTCACAAGAAGGCCGACTCAGAAGACATGACACAATATGATTAGTGTGATATTTTTTCCCTTGGGGATTTTGGTGATGATTCCCCTCCAGGCCAGTCTTATGCTGCCACATATTGCTGGCCATGCGAGCTACGAGAGAGTTCGAGTTTAACATGCATGCCGAATGAATAAGATAATCCCCAATTTAATGCGGTGGATACAACGATAGGATCGGGGAGGGCGTTGCTACAGACTGGATTTTGATCTATAGTTAGAACGAGGAGTTAAAATTAAAGCAATTAAAGTGACGAGATTATTTCAAACATCTTTTCAATTAGTTTCAACAGCTTATAGCGACTTACCAGGCTGTATATATGAGCTGAGATGTGCGATGGCGAGGCAGGTCACAAATTTGAAGCTGATGATGAATAGGGGCGACGAAAAGTGAAATGAAACCGGCATAGACTTCGAGACCTGCTCATCAATTCCGCAACCCTGGGAATGAAACTTCAACAGTGTCAGTTTCTGGGCGAAATATTTCTCCTTCGTGTATATTGTCCGCGAAAAGTCGGATGTTTAGAGCGTTTCCAATAAGTTCGAATATGATTTTCTGTCCAGCATCCATCTAGCATTGGTTTATTTGGTAATTGCCAGAATGGCAGTCAATGTCTCATCTTGCTTAGGTGTGTAGACGACCCTAGCTAGAAGTGCCTCCCAGATTGCTGCCAACCAAAGCCTGAAAAATAATTCTGAGCACTTCGGATGTATAAATTATCAATAGAATATCTCGTGGGGTTACTCTCCACGCCCAGCGTAGGACATCGGCTATTCCACATCCTTTTAGGCAAAATCGGCACCCTCATAATGTTTTTTCTCCACCAGTCCTTTGCACTTCAAATCTTCGCCTTATGCTCGCCTGAATTTGGCCTCCGCGGAAAGCCTATAGCTGAATAAATTAACATATGAAGCTAGTTTTTAAAGTTTTCTTATATACGATCTTAGTATCTGCTGCCGGTGTTGACAGTCATACTAGCCTCTCCTGGTATTTCTATCGAGTAATCGGTAGATAAGACCTCAAAATTTTCGAATACCCGAAGACCTTCGTCATTTTGATCGAGTAATTCACTCTGTTTCCTCGGAGATATTCAATGGGCCCAACATCTATCAATTCTCATCGAGTAATCTTATGGCCTGGGGCATTCTTTTGTTGCTTAGCGTCGGGGCACGGATATATAGAGCCACCAATCAGCCTATAGGGCTATATTAGCCAATATGGGGGATTGATTGAGATGGATTATTTAGCTGACACGTGGTTCTTCATCCCAACCACCTGGTGGGCACCCCGTGGGCTAGGTACATGGTAGAGATCCGACTCGGAGTCGGCAGATGAATACGTTGAATGCTCGAGCTCTGCGTAGACATTATCTGCTAGGCTAGCTTCTGCTCCAATCTATATTATCATTTTCTAATTGCAGTAACAAATAAATTTAACACGAACTATCTTTGATTTTTAAGTATTCAATTCTTGTTGTCAATTGCAATGTTGCGTGAAAATTATATGTTCGCTACGGGCGAACAAAATTTCTGAAATTTTCCTGGCCCATCTACATTGAAATTATGTTCAACTACTAGTAGTAGGTAGGTACCTGATTCAGATTCTCTTCATACCAACCCAGACGTAAATTGCCCTTCATGTGTCCTCGTCAGACTTTCTACGACTGGAAGGTGTCTGTGGAGTTGGGCTTAACCCCAAAAACCCCACAAAAACCATAGTGGGTCATTCGGCTTCGGTCGATTCCGCAAGATTCTCGGGAAACCATCCCCTAGCTCTCGGGTCTGCCATTAGGTTTCGGGGTAAGACGACAGCGCTTTACAGTGAAATCTTGCCATGGACACCTAGATGCGGCTTTTGAGAACCAATGGGGCCCAGCCAATTCCGTTGCATCACCGACGTGAAGAAAGGGCAACACGAAAAGAATGTTTTCAGGGATCGTCTCCGATTGGACAGCGTTCCCGACCCCTTGCCGACACCCCACGCCTAAGCACCAGGGACACAAGCGGCTCGAGCACTTTCATGATGCGCACAGGGGTCGAGGTTATACAACCGAATCGCGGATTTCGATAGAGGATTTATGGCCATGCCGTTGTTTATGGCCAATCCACAGATCCTGAATATAATGCTGAGAAACCAGCTTGATGTTTGGCTCTAGCATATACATGAGCATTCTTTCTGCGTTACATTTGAGTAAGCCACCGGTTTACTCGAGTGAATGGCATTCACTGTAGAGGCCCTGAAATTAGCTAATTCAGAGTCCGAATTGCCAATGGCAGTGTCCAGGAAGAATGTGGGGATTTAGCTTGATCCCCAGTCACTTAAACTTGAAAATTTACCAATAGCTCCTAGCCATTTCGAGATAGTATCCTACAGATCAGGAAAATTGACATCAACCGGGAAACCCACCCCCGGGTTTTTGTGGACAACACGAAGACTCCCAGCCTATATGAACTTATATCAATCCGACTCCATTTCTTCCAGGGCCCATCTATCTCCACTCAAGGTGTTTTTCAGATTTGTTTTCTTTTCCAGTTATAGAATTTCATACTTCTTGTCAGTATGGGTCTAAAACCTTTCCTTGGGCTTCGTGGAAGTTCCCTTCTGCGAGCAACTCTCATGTTGGTTGTTTGTCCAACTTTCACTTGCTATGGGTACAACATGAGTGTGGCAGGTGGTTTGTTGACGCTCACGGCGTTCAATAATCAATTTCCTTCAATGGATACACTTCATACAAGCGGGGCCGCACAACAAAAGAACTCTCAGATCCAAGGTCAGTGAATCAATTTCGTCGTGTTTCTTTCTCGTTTCACTAACATAGAGGGTTCATAGGTGCCGTCATGGCTCTCTTCACAGTTGGTGGTATCTTTGGCGCCCTCTCATGTGTATTCTTCGGTGATCGCTGGGGTCGACGAAAAGTGATTTTCATATCCAATTTGATCACTGTCCTTGGCGCTATTCTCATGTCAACCTCATTCTCGCTTGCCCAGTTCGTTGTTGGGCGGCTGATTTTGGGTGTGGGAATTGGAGGATATGTTGCGACGGTCCCTGTGTGGCAATCGGAAATATCCCCTGCAGATATGCGAGGCTCCAATGTGATCATAGATGGAGTTTTCGTTGGAAGCGGCGTGGCTCTTGCTCTATGGGTCGATCTGGGATTTTTCTTTGTGAAAGAAAGTTCCGTTTCCTGGAGATTTCCTCTGGCCTTCCAAGTTCTCATGTCTGGTATCGCGATTGTCTTTATTACGATCCTACCTGAATCACCTCGATGGCTCGTGAAGACAGGCCAGGTTGAAGAAGGACGGAGAGTTCTGGCGGCATTGCTCGACGTTGAGGAACACTCAGACATTGTCAATTACAGTGTATACGAGATTGAGGAGTCTCTTGCCCACTGCGGATCAGGATCGTGGACAGACATGTTTACTAACGGACAGCAACGACTTTTCCATCGCACATATCTAGCTGCTACAGGTCAAATGTTTCAGCAGATGTGCGGTATCAATGCAATTACCTTTTACGCGACCACTATTTTCGAGCAATATCTTGGCATGAACCCCGTGAATTCCCGAATCCTTGCCGCTGCGATGCCTCTCACACAACCTTTTGGTGGATGGCTCGCCTATTATACCATTGATCGTCTTGGCCGTCGACCTTTATTGATATGGAGTGCGGTAGCCCTGGCTATTTGTATGGCAGGTCTTGCCGGTACGACGTCCGCAGGCAATAATACAGGTGCTCTCGCAATGGCCGTGGTCTTCCTATACTGTTTCCAGTTTATTGCGACGATCGGGTATGCTGGGTTGACATTTTTGTATGCCGCCGAAATTGCACCGCTCCAAATTCGTGCCGCGGTAAACGCTGTATCTACAGCGACGGTATGGTCTTTCAACTTCTTACTCGCCTTGATAACTCCAATTGGTTTCGCCACGATCGGAAGCAACTATTATATCATTTTTGCCATCATCAATGCTTTGATGGTACCCAGCATATACTTCTTTTTCCCCGAGACAAAGGACCGTACTCTTGAAGAGATTGATGAGATTTTTGCGCAATCAAAAAACATTCTGGATCCACCTCGTGTTGCGCGCGCAATGCAGAAGAAAAAGAAGATGGTTCATGTTGGCGAGCCGCACCCTGAAACTGGAGATAATATTGAGCTCGGCAATGAAGGTCTCCAGAAGGAAATTAAGTCATAAGAAAATGAGAATTGAAGGGATGCTAGGGATCATGAAATGAAGTTGCCATTCAAGAAAGTCTCCAAGATTTTCACAGAAAGCACCCTTCGCGATCGGCTGTCTAGTGCCTTGGGGTCTGATGCAGTGTATTATACGAGCAATCGTACATATGCTGAACTTGGCAATAGATATTAAAGAGAATGTTTTGGGCTTGTTTGTGTTGATAGAGCTACCAACAATGAAGAATATTCTTAAAATTTGTGTTCTTTTAAGCCTGAGCGGCAGCATGGTACTATATGGCAAGCAAGGCTGTCGAGATTTGGTTGATGAATAACGTGCACTCGAAAAAATCAAATGCATTTCGCATTAGTACACTGTAGATACACCCGAGTCGGGCAGTTAAGAGTAAATCGTCGCTTTAAAAACACTATTTGGCTTACATCGTGCCAGATTCAATCGAGAGGATGAAAAAATTTCTAAAATCCATATCTTCTTTTCGCCCCAGTAATTTCATTCATGATTGCTTTTCCGCCCCCGACCATTTAGCCCTGATGCTTAGCCCGACGCATTGGCCCTTTCTTAATCATGATGCCGATTCATCCGAGGCTGATTTTGTGATATGAATAATAATAGGGCGTCCAGCTGTCGTCATAAACGGTCTCCAGTCTCCTCATACCCAGACGTTGAATCTTCGAAAACACAGCCCTGTTGCATAGGCCAATAGTGAGAAATACCGCAAAGCTTGTAAATGCCTGATGTTCCCAACCAGCTCCTCAGGGTGCTGGGGCAAAATCTACGTAATCATTCTCTTTGGTTATATGGCGGGGATCAGGTAGCTTTACGGAATAAATTACTATGTCGTGGGATGTGAGATTATCATTATCACCGGAGGCAAGGCTCCGTGGAGATCCAAACTAGACCCACCACTGAAGGAGTGGTCGCCCCGTGAGGGATTACTCCGAGTCATATAGAAACCGGGTACTCTATTATTGTTTCAAATCATTCGAGTATGTATACAGGAACAATTTCTTCTGGATTCTCCCGGGACTCCGTCTAACAATTCATTATAGCATCTAATCTTCATTTTCATAATCAAAAAGCCGCCAGAATGATCCAGACCACCCTACGGTCAATGGGCTTGTTTCTGATCACCCTCGGACAAGCGGCAACTATGACTCTTCCTTCAAGCACCGGCCCTTGCGATGTCGCACTCCGTGCAAGCGAGCTAGTTGATATGTCTCGAATTGATCCTTTCGACTCCAAAGGGGGTAACCGTTCTATTATGGTCACTACATTTACACCCATCAATTGTGGAAGTGCATTCCCTGAATCTTACATCCCAAATGCCACGGCCAAATATGAAGATGGCTTTTTTCAATTTTCTGGAATACCACCAGGGACTTTCGAGTCCCTTTGTATCCAATCTCACACAAAGCAGCGGCCGTTTTTCGGACTTGGTGAACACTACACCGTGGTACTTTTCTCACCGGCACTGGCGACCTCAAGATTGATGTATACAAATATGCTCCAAGAAATTGCCAGTTATGGCTTTGCTGTTGTGTCCGTCGATCACCCATATGATGCTGATATCGTGGAGTATCCTGACGGTCGCATCACTTACGGAGTACTTTCAAACATCACGACCGAGAAGGAATTCGTTTCTGCACAGAATGTTCGTGTTAAGGATATGTCGTTTTTACTTGATCAAATGCAGAATAAAACGGGAATCACAAAACTGTTTTCCCTGTCAGAAGGAAACTCCCATCGATGACAATACTTGGGCATTCACTCGGCGGATCAACCGCAGCGCAGACGATACTTGTTGACAGTCGGTTTTCCGGGGGCATCAATCTAGATGGCTACATATGGGGCTCTGTTCTTGACATAGGATTATCAAAGCCATTTCTCCTCTTCGGCAACTCAAATCATACCCAGGACACAAAGTCCAACTGGGCAACCTTTTGGTCACATCTGCGAGGATGGAAGCTCGAACTGCAACTTGAACAATCTAGGCATTATACATTTTCCGACTTTCCACTTCTAGTTGATGCCTTAAGCATTCCGGAAGAAGCTCGACGAACTATTCAAGAAGATACCATTGGCACGATAGGTGGTTTGCAGGCTAAGGGGGTGATTTCTTCATACATTACAGCCACACTGCAGTACTTTGTCGACGGGAATAAGTCAGAATTGTTGAATGGGCCTTCTGCATCGTATCCCGATGTCAAATTCTTGTCCACGTAGATAATTTGATCTTTCACTAATATAGTAAGTATATTTGTTACATTCCAGAGTCCGGGCAAGCAAAGGTGCCAATAGGTCACACCGACTATCAAATGCTCCACGCAGCAGATGTATACTATTAAATGAATAAATACCATCTTTTGCTAGTACTGGTAGTCAGTAAATCTAGAATCCCCGCAACTGGATAACAGATCATCACCAATCCACCAAATCCACAAATCCACCGACGATCTTCTTTATTTTCCCCGAACCAAATCGGGACTCGATCGGATCGGCATGACATCACCCAATCGCATCAAGCTTATTCTTTTTTTTTCTTTCCTGTTCACGCGACGCGTTACTTTCAACATCCCTCGAACCACTCACTCCCTTGCCTACAATAATCTAGTGAACCTACCTACGCAGTACTGGGTACTAGGTTACCAATTACGCAATGTCAAAAAGAACACTAGACGCCTTCTTCAAACCACCACCCAAACGAACCAAACAATCCGAAGAACAAGAAAAAGATGTCATAGTACAGCAACCACCAGACACTCACGAAACCTACCCCCACCCCATCAGCAAATTACCCTTGGATATCGAAAAAGCTCTTCAAAATGGCGACAGCACACCAGCCCGCGAACCCAAAATAATGAACAAACAACCTGATCTCGATTGTCTATATTTCCAACCATTTATTCCGCGGGCGACAGCGAATTCCTTATTTCGATTCCTTAGAGCCGAATTACCATTTTATCGAGTTGTTTATTTTGCGAAGAGGGGTGGGACGGATGTTGAGATTCGGACTCCGAGATTTACGACTGTTTTTGGAGTTGATGAGGGGTGTTTTTTTGAGGATCGATCTGATAATACTTCATCTATTGAGCCTGCATTTCCAGAAGCAGATCCAGCAACAAGCCCGGAATCGAAACCAAAATCATATAACACATCAACCCTAACCCTCCGCAAAAAGATCACCAATACAAGCACGCCGGGAACAGCTACCGTTCTCCCGAAATACGGCCATAATCCCAGACCAATCCCATCATCCCTCCAAACTCTGAAAGATATGGTCGAAAAAGCAACATCCACAACCTACAACTTCGTCCTAGTGAACTATTACGCCTCAGGAGAAGATAGTATTGCATTTCATTCCGATGATGAACGGTTTTTGGGCTTTGAACCGTCAATCGCGTCGCTTTCGCTTGGTGCTGAGAGGGAATTTTTGTTGAAGCATAAACCTGTGCCTTCGCCTGGACCTGGATCTGCCAAGGCCAATGCCGCTGGTAGTGCTAGTGCTAGTTTCAGTGCTAGTGCTAGTAGCAGCCCAGCTCCATCCGGGGAAACAATAAAACTACCCCTCGGATCCGGAGACATGATTCTAATGAAAGGATCAACACAATCGAATTGGTTACATAGTATACCGAAGCGCAAAGGGAAAGCTGGTGTTGGGGGTAGAATTAATATTACGTTTCGGAAGGCGGTTATTCCTGCTGGAACGGATAATTATTATCATTATAATGTTGGTACTGGAGGGGTTTGGAGGTGGGATGATGTTAAGATGGAGATGGTTGAGAGAAAACTAGAGATGGGGACTGAGGCTGAGACAGCGGAATTGGGGTGAGGATGGCTGTTTTCGTCTTGGATGGAGGATGGAGAATGTACAATACGAATTAACTATCGAGTCGGCACGAGGACAGATGGAGTACTCCATGATTATGGGTCTCATTAGTCATTTAAGACATCTCGTGGTGGCTTGAGACATTCTCTTAACGAGCCGAGGTCATTTCGGGGTTCACCGCGTCAGGTTTTATATTTTATGGAACTGCCAATGCCAAGGGCTGGGCTGGCTGGGCTGTATTCTAGCGAAATGGTACTGGGATTGTACTGATGAGAACAAGATACATTAATTCATTTACAACACCCTCAAAATGCGAGCTTTGGCCCACCAACTCCATGTACAAATAGATACAGCGAATCACAATAGTCAAGAGTGAAAAGACAAGTCATGCGGCGATCGTGACCGTCGGGATCAGCTCCCGCGAGAAGAATGAAAAGTATGGTTGAATACAAAGTAGGTGAATACAAGAAGAAGAGGCGGGAGTGGACGGTGACGGGGAGCAGAGTAGAGCAGAGTAGAACAGAGTATATGATTTTGCGCTCAGGGAGTCATGATGACTTCTTCGCCGTAGACGTCATTGTAGCACTGGTATGTATCAGGGCAGCTGAGAAGACGTTAGTAGGGTTCAATCAAAAAGGGCAGAACGGATTCTTCTTTCCGGAGCTTTGGGCTGGGGCGACTCACAAGATAGGCTCCTTGCCAAAAATAATATGCCAAGTATACTCCATAATATTTGAAGTAACCTCATCAGGCAAATCATTATTCATAACCCAATCAAGCATACGCTTATAATCGCTACGCGGGCGCTGCAAAACCTGATCCCTCGACACAGCAAATTGCGAACAACAAGGCGCACCAATTTGCTTCGGCACATCATTATTACCAAAAAGCTCCTTCCAAGCCGCCGCGTAGTGTTTTTCGCCTGTGTTGCCGGGTTTGGCGGGTTTGCGGAATGGCTGCATTTCGGCCGGACAGCCGGGATTCAATTGACAACGTAGACTGACGAAACCCTGTGACTGGACAAATTCGCGCTGCAAAGCTCGCACTGAGTCCACGTTGCTGTAATCCATGGTATCGGTGTGCCAGGCGGCGGGCCAGCCGTCGCGGTGTGGGTGGAGGAAGACGATGATTGCGGGGAGGTCATCGTAGTGGTCGACGAGGAATTTGAGGTAGGGCTGGGCTTCGCGGCCCTTGTTTGAGGGGGTGTGAACGGGCGCGTTGACGTCGTCGACTGTGTAGATGAAGTTGCGCCATCTGATTGTCGCATTGTTAGTATGGTGAAAGAAGGGAGGGAATTGGGTGAGACCAATTCCATTCCAGGAGTTGAGAATACTTACTCGGCTAATTCTGCGGAGACCCAGGCAGTATCTTCGTCGCGCGTCTTGCCCATAACGATGATGCCCTCATTGGGGACCTCGATGGCAGTATTTTGATAGGTCACGCCATTCTTTCGATCAGTGCCAATTCCCCATTTGCGACGAGTGGTTGAGACTTGGGATTGTGGGCGTAGCGCAGAGCGGAAGGACGTGGTGTCGAAGTGCCAGAAGGAGGCCGGGCTGCGCTCGGGGTGATACCGGCGGTTGAGAAGGACGAGGGCGAAAACGATGAGCACGGCGGCAGAACCGACACGGATTGCGAGCCTCATGGCATGCCGTGACCAGTCAGACTGGTGTGTGTGGTGTGGTGGTGGTGGAGGAGGAGAGGGTAGAAGGAGAGAAGAAGAGAGGGGGAAGAAAGAAAAAAAGGTGAAGCGCGGGAGATTAACCAAACGCTAGCGGGAGGGAGTGAACCACTCGGGCTGGACTAGGCTAGACTAAGTACAGTAGTGACTAAAGTGAGGACACTTGGACACTGACTGGACTGGACTGGACGAGAGGAATAAAAGAAATGAAAATCAGAATCATCGAGAGTGGAGCTGGGGACAATCACCCGAAGTGGGCCAGCACAGACAGTACAGCAGTATACTTACAACTACCCTGAGAGAAGTAAGTAGTATCAAGATACTAATGAATAGACAGGCAGACAGAGATGCTACTCTGTACTCTACTCTGTTCTGTACTCTAATGTGAATATTATACTCCGCTGATATGTGTAACCCCTGAGAAGTGGGCACTCATATTGACTTTAGCGCATTGGCGAGATTGCGTGAGATTGGCACATTTCTGTGGGTCCTGCAAGGGTCCAGGCACTTGGCATTTACTAAATAATATTCTGTAGAACATTATCTCTGTGGGTGATTGCTATATGAGTGATCTGATTGACTATATTCTGTGAATCAGTAGTAGTGAGTAGGGTACAAGTATGTTGGTGTTCATGTACACAAACTACCTTAATTGCAGTTTGTGTTGTACTCGTACTCGGTCCGAGGATCGGCCGGAGATCGGCGAGATGTACGAGTAGATACAATCAGCACATTGTACTTGGACACAGCAAATGAATATTGACAGTTGAATGAAGATCATAATTATAAATAGTATCTCGATTTACTATTCTATAATATAGATAGTCCCATGGCACAACTGTCCGTATCCCTGGTCTAACTGTCAGATCTAGGGTTAGGAGAATTGCTGACTAACACACTAACGAGCTGCCAGATCGGGATTGGCGCAAGGAGATTCCTCGTACCACCTTTACTCTATGTGTAAGAAGACTCAGAGTATTAACTTGTATAAGCATGGTTGTGACTGTACTCGATTTACTATATTACTATTTACATAGTTGTTCTTCTTATTCTGCATCAATTCATATTCATTCAACTGCAGTAGTACTGCCAATTCAGCACGGACCACACTGTATATGAAACCACCAATGCCGATCCCCGGAGATACAGACCCCTGGAGTTTCAATCCGTTTCAATCTCTACAAACATCATATGTTTTATCATTCAGCACTGCGAAAATTTAGTTTCTTAATCTATGGATTATGTGTATCTTCAAAACACTCCAATAGTAACTAGCCTATTATTTTGAAAAATTGCGTTACATAGTAATTCTACACTCTGGCAAGAGATGATATCTATACCTACTGATATTTGGTATCTTGGCAGAGAATATAAACTAACACCCCCTGCATATTCTTGGCTAAATGAGCATTGTTGGACCAGTGACGAAGTGTGTTTTGGCAACGCTTGAAGATCTTCTTATTAAAGACGGAGGGGTTGACGGTCGGCACCCTCGGACTCCGGCCTCTGCATACTTACAATGCAAGAAATACTATTCCCGAATGGGATTTAGTAAATTTTAATCAGTAAATCGGATAAATTGGGTCATATATGACCCTCTAGATAGTATTTACGAGCCAGTGCCCTTAGTGATCACCATGTTTATTCAGGTAGTCGATGGATAGGAACCTCCATGGACATTGGGCATTTGAATAAAGTCGCCCTGAAGAGTCTACGAATACCTTCCAAAAGCAGAAATTAACAGAAGGCTATCTGTGAATGCCATAAACTGAAGGCAGAGTAATAACATGGCTTGGGATGTCGACGAGGAATTATTTGATTACTTGAGAAGGGCCTCCTTTTTTCGAATAATTCATTTTCTCGAATAATCAAGACTAAAGTAAGTTGTGAAATCACCAAACAGCTCAAAAATCCTAATCATCCTATATATCCAGTGTGGTTCATGCGTCTAAATAAACAAAAGAAATAATCACAAAGTCATAATTCATCAATCAAAGAAAGAAATTACACAAATAAAGTTCCCGCGAAGACAAAGCTCCCGAATCCCCACAACAAGCTGAAGCTCTATCCATCGCGGAATTCGATCCCGCATCCTCATTTTGTATACCACAATGCTGAATTCTATTCTCGAAATAAGACGTGCCATCGATCGATGAAGGATATGATGCTGAGCCCGATTCATGATATCCTTGACACCCCGCCATGTATTCGGCATTCAGGACCTCCCAATATGCTTCGAGTTCCTCATCGGCCATGAATTCGGGACTGGACACGAGTTGGAAATTTGGAAAGTCTTGCGTACAATAATCTGTGGGGCTTTGTGTATGGGATTCATTGGGGTTCGTTTCTGAGTTTGTGCCAGACATCATGCAATAACCTCTGTTTGAGCATTCTGGAAAATCACTGGTTGGATTGAGAGATTCTGCCTGAGGAGACGAAAATGTTGATCTTTGAGTGGGCACGGTATCGGTCTGGGTGATTCCGGAATGGCAGGTATAGTCTGTCGGTATGGCGGAGAATTGGAGGAAGCGATCAGATTGCATTGACGGTGTGGAGTGTATTTGTGACTGGGTTTCTTGGCTCTGGTGTTGATCAGCATGGTAAGATGACGGAGATCCATGTGAAGGAAGATCTTCTTGAGGGTCCGGTTTCTTCTTCGTAGAAACACCCGCGTGCGACTTTGGAGTAAACTCTTTGAATGAACAATTCTTTCTTTGACAATTTTTTGCCGGTGTCTGCCTTTTTTTTACAGGTTGGGAATCCTGAGTTTCGGGGGTTGCAAAGCCTGCTCGCAACTGAGTAGGAGTATTTGGTTCTGATTGTGAGAATTGAAGTTGTGATCCGCATGACGTCTGATTATCCAGGAATTTGAAGCTGCTGGGGAATCCAGTGCATGTCTTTCCGCGCTTTGTGCAACGTTGACACGCAGGCTTTTGTCCATCGCACTTTGTTTCACAAGTTAGATTGATCCCGAGTATCCGGAAGTGACGGCCTTGCTCACCTTGACTTTTCGTCGCCGACATTCATGACAGCAGTAACTTCTTGGCCCAGAAGATACCATATTGAGCTTCTCGATTATATCCGGAGGAATTATTGTCAAGTGGTATTTTGACAAAGCTCGCCAGGGCCGCTTGCCTTAAGCGTGGTGGAGTTCATATCAATCAGAGATTGATAAGAAAAATCCTGGCCCACAGGGTGGCGCGCTAAGCAGGGTTTGCTTGGCATGGATTGCTTAAATTCGCTTTTCAACACGCAATTCGCATTGAATTCTGTCTATATTCCAAGTTATTTAAAGATTCTAGTGGTTGGGGCCCATTTGAGGTCCACAATTATCTCGGCTCCTTGCCGACTCTTCAGCGTGCGACTTCAGATTATCGGAAAGATGGCGGAATGTCCCGACTGAATGGAAGAATGATTCGCCCTATCGTTTTTGAAGACCCTCCCCCATCGGAATGCCTCGTGGGATGCCGAGTTGTCGGTAAGAGTACTACAGTCATAGCTTCCGGGAGATGTTTAGCCGCTCGGCCCTAGTTCCAAATTGGATAGATGTTGCCTAATTGACCTCAAATGACGGTTTGATACTCCACTATTTCAACAGCTCAAGGTCTTGTTTAATTAAGACAGATGAAAAAGTACAAAAACTTTCGTAAAAGTCGAAAGGCTGGCAAAAGCGTAGTCGGCAGCTCTTGTAGGGAAAATTTAGTTTCGGGGGCTGTGTATACTATACAAATATTTTACGAAGTGTCCCATCAACAGTTTGCATAGTATGCAGCGAGAAGAAGCAGAAAATGGGAACTTTTACACTCACTCTTCCTCACCTCCTACTAAAGGTACTCACCGTCATAGTTCCAAAACAAATGGAGACATTCATGCAAAACCCTTCATGGGAAGCTCCCGGCTCCAGCCTTTTTAGGGGCCCCCACCGGAACGAACTCGGAGTCCGCGGCGACCGCAGCCCTAATGTTCTCACTCCACTACGGATTTCTGTCACTGATTCGTGCAGATGGATATTAGATCGGCATTCCTCGGCCGCATTGTCTCACGTCAACCGGCTTGATCCACTAGTTAATTGGTCTCCATCACCCGCGTGGAAAGAGGGTTCATCGCGATCGGCGATGCCGAGGCTGGAATGACCAGCAAATCTCGTTTCAGCAGTCGAGGGCGTATAGGTACCTTGACTCAATGTCTGGCACTAGGTAGTGCGGATTTGAAACTGCCGAGTAGTCTTATATGATATAATAATCATAGTATGATGTGATCGTTTGTTTCGCCTTGAACATTCGACGTTGCTAGTTATCGACGAAGAGCTCCGGCAGTCCTCTACATCTGCAGGTTTACTGTGTCGTTGCAAGATCCCCAGAAACATCATGAAAGACGGCGTCAATCTATTCGATCTTTTTTCTGAACGATAATTTTTTTAAGACATTTGAATCTGAAGTTTTGGATATAATTTCTGTATTTTCCAGATCCCACTCATCGAGGACACTAGCTTTTCAGAGACACCATTATGTACTGTACGAACCATCGCGAGCCGGGATATCAACATAACAACCAAACTGAACCCCAAACCAAACTCCAAACAGATGAACCCAATTTGACCGAACCGAAAAAAAAATGGAAGGTTTCAAACCCCTAGAAAAGTCAGCCACATATACTACCTACGCAGGGAGAATATTAATATCAAAGTTCTCTTCGACGCCCGCCACCCTCCCAACAATGCACCTGGTACTGCCAACAAGGGAACCATCGAATTGACGATGCACAGCACCCAGATGATTCATAAATACATCCAAGCTACCAAATGCCAACACAGACCGATCATTCTCAAAACAGCAAAACATACACCCGAACGTTCCAATTTTCGCCGCATCGCCAGAATTAACCCGAGTCTTACGCGCGATATGTGACTTTGCAAGGAACGACCAGCGATAACGAATTTGAGAGGCTGTATGCGTGTATAGCTTTTCGTCAAAGCGTGCGTGCCGACCTGATTGGGAGTGGGAATCGTTCGATGCCATGGGCATTTCGAAGAAGCAGCTTACACATTTCCATTTTGGGACAAGGCTGTAGTATCCGATGGGAACGGAGTGGACTTTGAATCCCTCGAATCCGGAATTTTGTTTCCAGGCTCCCTTGCAGAATCCTGCGTAGTCATTGCTACGGCTCGGTGGCCAGAGTGCTATGTTTGAATTGGTTGACAAGGAGATGGGGACGATGTCGCTTCGGTTAGAACTGCCGCTTTCGTTGGATATGTCGCTGTGGATTGATCCTGCTTGTGACGCTTGGGGAGGATTGAGGGTGGAAGGTCGCGTTGGGGGTGGTGTTCTAAGGCCCTGGCGATGTCCAAATGATGGCGTTCGCTGGCTGTTTTGGTGTTGGTATTGGTATTGCTGTTGTTGCGTATGGACTGGAGCGTTATGATAGTTTCCGATGTAGCTTTTTGTTTGTTCTTCTTCATGCATTCTGGCATACTCTTCCCTTTCCTGTTCCTGCTCCTCGATCACTGATATCCAGGGATTCTCATTGAGAACGGTTTGGGGCTCGGTGCGTTGTTGGCGTGGTATCGGACGCGGCTGACTGGCTTCCATGTAGGATGTCACTGGCGGAGAAGGCAGTGTTGAGGCTGACGGGATACTATCTGAGCGCTCATCTCGCTCACTTCTCTCACTCGACTCGACGGATGATCTGCGTCGGTCGCGTAGCCAGCTATTGAATGTAGAGCTGAAGGAACTAATCCCTGATAGCCGTCTCTCGCTTCTGTCGCGGGGGCTGCTTGCATCAACCGATGGTCGATGCCTTGTAAAGGTCATTTCTGGCGGCGAGCTAGATATACTCCCCGTCAAAACACGACCTCCGAGTTGATGCGGCGGGGCCGCTCCCGGTGAGTAGGCCATGCTATCTCTATATGATGGCTGCTCGGGTGAATGTGGGTGCTGGCTCGACGACAGGGAGGAAATGACGCCGATATACTGAGCGAGACCCGATTGTGGGTCGATAATGGGTAGCCCCGGGGGAATGGGCGAAGTCATTTGCCATGGAATAGGAGCTGACTGGGCTAAACGTTGGTATAGCTCGTGCATCGCGCTGATAGTTCTAGCTCGGGTCAAGTCCGAAACTAGGTTCTTGTAAGCAATTACCTTACAGCTCAGAATCCATTTGCATTAACTCACTATTAAGAACCGCGAAAATGTCGAGGTGAGCACCATCGTCACGAAGGTGCGAGAGCAGAGTAATCTGCAGTCCGATGAGGATATCCTTCATCGTGGATTGGGCGATTTCATCGCCAGTTTCGAATCGTGGGCCGAGTCGGCCGACATGCCCATTCCACTGGGTCAAAATATCGTCCCTGCTCCGTTGCAGGGAGTTCTCCAGGTCTGTGGCGGAAGCTGCCTGGGGATGTGAGTTTCGACGCTCTCGCCATTTTCTTCTGATGTCCTGAAATACTTTGCTCCCGTCGTGATACGCAGAGATGACTATGAGATGTGGATTATGAGTTAGAGTTGACTAGACATTTTTGTGGATACCTGAATTATCTCACCGGCAGCAACACACGCGACAACAGCAATTACCTCCACTCCAGACATGGCGGGGAGTGGAGAGGATGCTAGATGGCTGGGAGCGATAAAGTTGTTCTGTTGATGTGTGGGGAGGTAGGTTGGTGATGGTTTGAGGGATGGGGGCTACCGGGACGATGAAAACGATGGATGATTCAGAAGAGGGGAAGGGAAGGGAAAAAAGATCCAAGCTTCCGACAAGCAGAGAAGAAGAAATGCCTAGGCATTGCAGTTTTGACCAGGGTAATAGTCAGCAAGCAAAACGATTGATTTTACCCGGGTTAATAGCGCCAATGAAGACGAGCGCTTGCAGTGAGGCTGAGTCTTGGCTCGCTTGGGCGAAGCCAAATGACGGACAATTAACACGACCGTTCGCCGTATTGGAATAGGGTCTCGTTATGTACTGCACAATTTGATTGACACATCTATATTAGTGTTAAATCAAGATAGAACGAAAAGTTGAATCCTCGAGATAGGTTGTTGTGATTATACTTGGATGTGTCCGATTAGGTTTAAGCTGAAGATAAAGCAGATGCCTGTAAGATAGATAGAATATCCCCACCCAACTAAATGAATTTGGTTATGGCAAAAGATCTTTCAGCCGATTCCATGTGAAATCAGACTAAGATCAGATTACTGGAATAAACCGCATGCTTTATGGTCGGCTCAAGGCAGGGATCCCAAAGCCCAGCAAGGGTATCGTGTAGGTAAAGCAATATCGATATGACGCACTACCGGAGTCATTCACAGGGCGTGCTATATCTCAGATGTAGGGTACACCAGGGTTGCTGGCTTTACCTGGGTTATCGTTGACTTGGAGGCTCATTGGTCATCTTCCGATCAAGCGCGGTGGATCAGCAGAATAGTTTGTAATAGAACAGGACCCCAACGATAGGCAGTGAGTTTTGAAGACTCAGAGTATTTGGACTTACTGTTAGGTGTCCACAGACCCTCCCGATGTCGGGAGCAGGAGGTGTGCTACAGGGATTCGCAAGGCCCGTTCGCAGCACTGGCCGTCTTATTCCACGGACCTGCAGACGCTAATGATGACAGTGCTCAACCGCCGAGTCCTCGGTAGCTTCTAAAGCCCTTTGCGTCCGACTCTAGCGCTCTGAATCGATCTTCGTTTTATATTTGTGAGCGTGTGATGGATGTGGCACATATTCCAAAGTTCCTTGTCTCCCATTCATGTGTCTATGGAATTCGGGGTGACCAGTTCACATTGCGTTATCGGAAGTTCCGGTGCTATAATGACGGGAGGTTCAGGGAAAAAATCAGGGATACTCATCCTCAGGTTATTCAGATTTCTCCATAGAAGATTTCAGAAGCTTCGGTCGATTGTAGGCGTAATAAGCATCGATGTCCAAACTCAGCACTGTCGTAGCGGGATTTTTGAGGGGAGAAAGAGGCTCCATCATCATTGGTCGTGTCCGGAATGAGGAGGAAAGCAAGAGATTAAATGAGTGGTTGAAAATGGAGGTTGGGTGTTGACAAGTAGAGGTTAAAGAAGGATTAAATCAACACGCTAAATGCGGAATGAGGTCATATGTGCTCTTGTATTGGGTAAAGGTCCAGTGAGGGAAGAGGATGTGTGCAAGCATGGCTAAGCCAACGGAGGTAGCAGGACCTTCCGTAGAAGTGAGAGCATGAAGGTTGGGAGATGAGAAGAGTATACCGAGGAAGGAAGTATAATTGCTTCAGTTGCAGAGAAGTCTGATATAGTGAGCTTCTTGCTACGATTGCGAGGATGAAGCTGAGCGAGGAGGTAAACGAGGTGAACTGGTGAACTGAGGGAAGATTGGTCGTGGTTCACGGATCAATTCCGGCCTCTGGTGCTTACTCTGCTCTTTTTTTGGTCTAACGCTAAATGTAAAAAAGGGGGGTGTTATTACCTATAATCAAGAGGAAACTAGCACCCGGTTCCCACGATAGTGTAGCAGTCTGGTGGTCGTTATAGGTGTGGTGCCGAGTTTGCGTCCCGTCATGTCTCGCGTACTCTATAGGGAACCATTTTTTTCGGTCGTGGCCTACGGATCAATCCCGGCCTCCGTCACTTCTTTTACTATTTTTTTATTTCTGTCTCGGCGCTTGGGCGTTAGGTTGCTTAGTCGTTGTGAGTTGTTGCCACAACTCTCACTTTGATAGTGGATGAGTGGGGGCATTATCTATGATTTCTGCCGGAAGAGAAAGCTGGAAGAAGAAAGATATTTAATCGAATCCAAATTACAAAAGAATTAGGAACTTATCAGAAGAGAAATAGAAAAACCATACCTAATCGGGGAGTTAAGGAAAGACACGCCACACAATAATGTGCAGGATGAGAAGTTGAGAGAGGATACATAATACGGGAATAGCACAAGGACATACATGAAAAGCAGATAGAAGCAAGAGGCTGAGAAAAGAAAGACAGTACAACGTCATGAAGGGCCAATTCAAATCTAAGAATTAACCCTCTGACGGGCTTAAAAAAGAAATCCCGAAGCCAAGTCAGCCTCCAACTAACCTCACCCATTGAGTACTCGACTGGAGTCTATTATATACCAGAAGTTAATACATCAACTGAATATAAATATCCACCAGAGGTTATGATATTCATTCTTCATCTTGTTATCACCTACCTTGCAGTCCTCTACAACAGAGACACTTTGGGATAGGACCCTCGATAAAGGCCTGGGGGCCTTTGATTGTGCCAGTCATTCTGCAGGCCGAGGAGGGAAGAGGCTATAAGGTCTAGCAGATGCTGAGGTCTAAGCCTAACTACTGTAGTAGTTGATAACCGGCCTCCTGCTTATACCTGCTGTAAGTCGAGTCGACCAAAGGGTCTTTAGTTGGTGTCCAATCTGGTAGATCATATATGTTTTGTATTTACAACATTGGGTGGTTTGGAAACTATACATTTTCTCTAATGTAGAGAAGGTTAATCTATAATCTCGGGTCGGCGCTGGAGATGATCAAAAGTGCCATTTTGGTACCAGCCTTGCCGCCTTCAGGCATTTT
Organism: Vinca major; assembly: GCA_028566175.1. Taxonomy (NCBI): domain Eukaryota; kingdom Viridiplantae; phylum Streptophyta; class Magnoliopsida; order Gentianales; family Apocynaceae; genus Vinca; species Vinca major. The sequence goes on from JAOWBF010247972.1 coordinate 36,863, forward strand.
GGAATACAGTATACCATACTGTATGTGGCCATGATACCTTCTCTACTACTGTATCTTTATTGTATCTCATCTATTTAGTATTTATCTAGTATTTATTTAGTATTTATATAGTATTTAATCGCTTAGTATTATATAGAATACTAATTAGATACTAATTAAATATAATATATATATTAATACTTATTAAATACTAATAGAATATCATAAATATATAGAATACTAATTAGATACTAATTGAATCATATTCGATACTATTTACATACAAATATTTACAAAATTTATGCTCCTTCCTCAAATATATATATTTGCTAAGATAGCACCACTTCCCTAGTATATATCAAAGATAGAGGTGCCACCTCTATCTTTCTTTTCTTCTGTTCTGATCTCTCTCTCTCTCTCTCTCTCTCTCTCTCTCATATATATTGCTAACCTGCTAACATTGTGTGTTTTACTAACCTACGAATCTGCTAACCTTGCGTGTTTTGCTAATCTGCTAACCTACTAATCTTTATATTGTTGTCTGTGTTGTTTATATTTCTGGTGTGTTTACTAGCGTGTTTACTGGCGTGTAATCTTGATACGTTTTAAAATTAAAATTAAATACTATTCTGTGGCTAAATACTGAGTATTTAGATAGATGTAACATTTCAGAGATGCGAAGTAATTAACTGATTTTTTTGGAACACTGTATATGCTGAAATACAGTTCCTACTACTGTATACTAGAAGTCCTGTGGGCGGCAAGGAGGAGAAAAGTTTTTGCAGATCCTTTTAATACTGACTGACCCTACTTAGCGTCAACTTTCCAAGATAACTAACTAATTAACTAAACTCGAGGTCAATTGTCTTAGTGTGCCCTCCGGTAGAATTTGTGCCAGCAACAGGATTCGAACCTGTGTGTCCTCGAGATATTCAAAAAAGATACGCCTGGTCGCTACGCCACCCTGCCGGCTAAAAAAAAATAGAAAAAAGATAGGCCCGAGCCCGGGATCGAACCGGGGACCTCGCGCAGTCAATGCTTTGGGTGAACCCTAAGCGCGAATCATACCACTAGACCACCCGGGCGTTGTTATGTTTGCTTCCACTTTTTTAACATACAACAGTAGAGATCCACATTTCGTCACCCACCATACTACTAACCTGAGATATATTATCTGGGATTAAAACTGCAAACTTATCCCTGCGATAAAGTCGCTTATTTTAATTTCCGAAGTAAAAAGAAATTCCTGGATTCCTTAAATCTGAGAGATGGATGGATGAAATATCACCCTCTAACCCTTTTAATGATTGTGGATATTATCGAAAAACCATGTTGGCTTCTATGTATGGCATTAAGCCTGCCCAGGTCGTAGCACAAAAAGCCCATTCGATCTAATTGATGCGCCACCAGACCACAGGTGATTCTTTATTGAAGGTACAGTAGAATAACCTCAGATATATAGTATATATGGCTCTAAAGAGGTCAGAAGAGACCGAAATAATGGGGGTACCATGAGGAAACGCATTTAATGGCCCCGGAGCTCATATACTTGCTTTATAGTAATGGAATTCATATTGAAGTTCATATCTTTATTACCGGGTTGAGAAAAATCATCCTCATTAGGGCGGCTCCCAACCTTGGAAGACCAATCCACAATCTCGGATCGGAGCCGAACATTATCAAAAGTCTAATATTTTATTGTAGCTAAGTTCTCACGTTCTTTGCCACTAAGAAAAACCCCCTTTTTCTGGTTGTTTTTCCCCCTCTTACCTTGGCGTAAAATGAGGTGGTAATGTGTTTTCAGCCGAATGACATGGTCTGGCGTTCTGACGTAGTCAACTCCAGGTGGTTATACTATTTTCCCCTCGTCTTCGTCAACATCACAACATTTCTCCTCGGTTTTTCTTAAGGTGTTGAACTAAAATCTAACCAGGAAATAACCGAAAAGTGCTCTCGTGTCAGCTTTAACGTGATGGTTCGCTTTTGTAGCATTCTCTTAGATATTATCGAAAAATCATGCTCGCTTCGATATATGGCATCAAACTCGGGAGCACTAAGAATCTATTTGATTTGATTGATAGGTATGGATACCACCGGAATACAAAGAGAGTGAGTCAGACGAAAGAAAGTACTGAGGCTCTGGTCTTTCCTATGAGTTGACTCTGAGAGTTACTCTATTTCGATTAGAAAATAGAGATATATATAATATTATATAATAGTCTATATTAGTAAATTACTAGATTTACTCAGAAAGGAGACTACTTTAATACTCTACTTTATTTCTAATATTTAATATTAATATCACTACAGTATTAATATTTTTACAGAGAAGAACTACTAGTTCTTCTTTTTGTAAAATAACAGAAAGAAAAATAACAAAAGCCTATATACTATTTCAATATATATTGCAACACCTGTGGGGTTGGAAAATACTCCTGTTTATGATATTATTCCCTACTTTAAGTGAGCATACTATGGCTAGCAAGGTCCAAATTACGGACGGGGTAAAGTCGTGTCCGCGGAAGTTGTGTCTCCTATCCATCGATCAAAGATATTGTTATCCATTCACTCTCTGATATGTCGACGAAACCAACTTGCTCTCCCCATCCAGGATAACTCATCAAAACTTCAATAAAACGCTCAGCCACTTCGTGGCTACCATATACGGTAATTCCATTGTCCAAAACTGCCTCCTTCTTCACCGCGTCGTACGTGTAGTTCATGAATTTCCGAATAGTGTCGTCGTTCTAGTCCTGCAAATGAGAATCCATCATCGCCGTCGGGGAGAGCTTGCGGATTCCGTGGGTGTGCCTCCGAAGACACGTAACAAGCAGTGGGGAAGTTCGTTTCGTAGAGAGCTCCGATCCTTGTTTGTCGTTCGATAGTGAGGAGGAAGTCTGTCTCATTGACTGCTTCGACCCAAGGGAAGTCCGCGTCGATGAGACAAGACTGCATCTGGACTCCGTCGTAGGTACTCTCAAACATGAAATTTTGCCCCGCGGGGAGGTTCGATTCGACGTGGCTGGAACCGCCTATAAGAATATGTTGGGACCACGACCTTCTTGTTGGTGTAAATTGGGCGCGCCTCCTTGATCTCAGGTTCTGCGTGCACTGCAATCGTACTAGTGAATTAAACAAAAGCAATCAACCGACGACGGTGACCAAATGTCTCGATTGTGGAAAATGGAAAAGCCCAGATCCAGCAAAAAGACGAAGAAACACCGAGAATCTAACTGTCCCGGAGGACCATTCAGAATGCGACAAAACCGCCGATGGGTTTATCCAGAAAAAGAAAGAAGAAAAAGCCCAGAGCCAGAGCCAGAGCCGGAGTTGTTACGGTAGCGTGGCTCGTGGGTGCCACGCCATCTAAAAGTGGTAGTCAGTGACTGGATTTGTGCTCATACTCCCTTGGTATAACTTACTTGTAATACTCGTTAAGTACAACGTCTCGAAGGGAAAGGAAGACAGCCACGGTGCAGAAAATTCCCAAGACCTCGAATCTGGTCACTCCCGACATGTTCTCTCCCATCTTCGCAATTGAATCGACAAGGCGATTCAGCCATTCGGCGTCGTCCTTGCAAGGTGGAATTGGGGCATTCTGACAAGAGACTTCATATGTACTTTTAGCACAGGTACTCTGTTGAGGTAGAATAAGGTATACATACTTTGTAATTGAGAGGAAGTTGAATAAAGCGTGTGTGTGAGGGCCTAAGTTGCTGCTCTTTTTGAGAATCTGGGAAGAGTACGGAGTACGAGGTGAGAACTCGACTGAAAATGGGGGGACTTAACTACAAGTGCTTGCATCTTGGGGAAGTTGCGATAGAATAAGCCTGGAAGGTGCGTGTCATGATAAGCGCATACCTATGGAAAGAGCCGCATGCTAGTAGAAGGAAACCGGTATGAAGTGATTTTCAGGGGAACATGCAGGCACTCATACTCAAGCTAGTATATCTGTTCCGCAGGAATAAGAATTTTGAATTTACATGAATGCAAGTCGAATCTGCTGCATGCCCGAACTTCAAGTCTCCGGGTTTCAACATGCATGTTGAACTGTTCAATTGAATATATGGAGTTGCTCATATTCTGTCGAAGGGCAATATCTTGAAGGGCCCATGAAAACAAACGAATTTCTGCTATATCTTCACTCCCGGGTTGACAAAAATCGCCCTGATTGGGGCAGCTCTCAAGGCCAATCTAGATTGGAAATTACAACCTCGGGTCGGCGCCGAAAATGATTGGAAAAAAAATCCATCACAACTCAAAGTTCGTATCTTTTGGTACTACCCAAACGTTTTCTGGTTTTCCGCAAAATAACGTGGTAATGTTTTTTCAGCGGCATGACGTGGTCTGGCATAGTCAACCCCCTCAGCAGTCACACATGGCATACTATTCTTCCATCACCTCCGTCCCCATCGCAACATTCTTTTCCATCGTCTTCGAAGGTTCTGAGCTCCCATCCGATCCAGAAAGTCACTACCGAGCTCCACCGTGTAAAGCTCAATCTACATCCGAGATGGTGCGCTTTTGTAGCATTCTCCAAAAGGAAAAAAGGTTAGAAAAGAAGGGCAAAATATATGCACTGCAAGCCTTTCGCAGCAAGATGTCCGGTCGTCACGAAATAGCTTATTCTAGAAAGGAGCACGTTGCAGAGTTCCTTCAATCAGAGAGACGACTTCGTGAAATCGCCCAAAGAGAGATCTCTCTAGCAGCAGGGATAGAACGAAAGTCCCCCGAGGAGCAAGCGAAGATAAACGATAAACTTGATACTCTCAGAGCAGATTACTTCTTGGAGGATCTCAGGAGAGAGCGGTTACGCTCGTATTTCATCGATGAATCGTTGAATAGGGCTTTTGATTTATGGCGATCCCACCCTTACTGGTATCTACACAAAACACTTATAGACGACTGTGCAACTAGGGGTGGGTGCTGTGGCCGAGCCTGTGGATGTTGCCGAAATCGAAAGCTTCCTCCTCAACGTCGATCAGCGGTTGGACACTGCACTCTCGAGTGCCTATGCTGTCAAGTGTCTCGAGACTTTGAAAGTCATAGGCTTGGAGACACAGCAAAGAAATGGGTGAACGAAATGTTTCCGCTTGATCCCCAGAAAAATTATAAATATTACCTAAACATTATGATGGCTTCTATATATGGCATTAAACTTGGGAGCACCCACAATCCCTTTGATTTGATTGATATACCACCGGAATACGAAGAGAGTGAGTCCTCTGAAAGAACTTCTTTGACGGGACTCACTCTCTTGAGGTTCTGGCCTTTTCAATGAGTTGATGACCAAATCTCGAATAGTATTCGAGATGTAGTCAGATATTGGGGGACAAAGAGGAATTTTTTTTGGATTCAAATCGATGATTCAATTTGTCGACTCCAATTGCTCTATCTGCAATCAAAGAGTACAGGCACATATAGTGTACTGCAAACATAAGGTTATCTTGACAAGTTGCTAGATTTACCCTGGAATGAGGCCGCTTCAATACACTACATCATCTCCATTTTTTGATATAACTACTGTAATGGCATCAAAAGTAGTATCTTCAGTGATAGAAATGAGAGGAGGGAAAAATAAATGAAAAAATATATCCATTATTTTAATGCTTTACATTTATCATTTCCTGCTTATATGCGCATACTATGGTCCTACCATGAGAGGTATTCTGCTAGTAGCAGAAGAGCTATTAGTTCTGAAATCTCTGTAAAGGTCAGTTAGAAAGGTCCATATTACAGAATACGAGTTAATCAAACGGATTGCAATAAGCCAAATACGGCGACCAAACGTCAGGATTTTCCAAGAGATAAAATTATACAAGAAGAAGCCAACTCAGAGCAGACAAAAGCAAACCACAAAGGAAAAAACTGACAAAACAGGGAAGAAAAACGGCGAAAAGGTACCGATTACACAACTGCCCCGAAGGGCCATCCCAAAATCTATGAGAACGGGTTGAACCCGAAGAATGATCAAAAAAGAAAAGAAAAGACAAAGCCAGTATAAACCGAACCTCTAATCATCCTCCAACAGCGACTGCTCAACAGAGTTGACTACATACTATGTAGAGAAGTTAGCATATCAACTTGAAAAGTAATGCCACCAGAAACCGGGGGAACCAGGGAAACTTTCCACCACTTACTTTATCTCTAAATTTCTATACATTGCATTCTATATCATATTATATTCATCCTCCAGCTTATTACAACTTACCTGGACTCGTTGGTTGGGGCTGGTTGGTGTCGTAGGCATATCTGCCGAAGCCTTAAACTCCAGAGCCAGGGGCGGTACCAGAGATGGCGAGGGTCATGGTGATGGGGACGGGGCCGGAACCGACGACGGGAACAGTGGGAGCAGCAGGGCCAGAACCAGAAGTAGGGCCAGGGGCAGGGTGAGGAGCAGGGGCAGAGCTGGAGGAGCCGGGGGTGGCGGAACTCAAACTGGGGTTATGAACCCCTCGTTTCCTAATAGCAGTCAGTGACCGGACTTCTTGCTCATACTTACAGTAGTCTTCTCTTTTTTCAAGTTCAAATCTGGTAAATCACGTATGTAAATTTCATATACATCACTCGGGCAACTTTGCCATTGCAGACTTCAATCCTCATCATAACTTACTTATAATACTCATTGAGTATCACGTCCCTCAGAGACAGGAAAACGACCACCAAGCAAAATATTCCCAGAAGCTCAAACCTGGTAACTCCAGTCATATTCTCCCCCATCTTTGCAATGGAGTCCCAGAGGCGTCTCAGGCCTTCAGCGTCATCCTTTTGGGAAGGGATTGGTGCCATAGTTGAAAAATGCTGTATATCTACTCTTAGTACAAGTAGTCTTTGGAGGTAGAATAGGGATATGCTTACTCAATTGGTGCTGTCAATATGATGTGATAGTTGGTGATGTTCAATAGAGACCAAATTGCTACAGGTTGACGAAAAGTCATAAAGCTAGGTCGCTGACTACAAGTAGATACTTCCATGTCGAGGAAGGTACGATAGAATAGAGTGTGCATCATTACGAATCTATGAGGTATGCATCCTAATGATACGTACTGGAACTAGAATTCAGAATCGTCGTGATGAGTTTTGAGCATCATAAATAATACAGAACAACAGCTAAATCCGTTAGTATGAGCCTAGAACAGTATGAAGTGATTTGAAAAGAACATAGAAACACTAATATTCAAGCCAATATATCCGGTCCACAGAAATCAGAAGTTTCATTTTACTTTGATGCGATTTGAATCTGCTGTATGCCCGAACTTCATGTCTCCGGGGTTCAACATGCATGTTGAACTGTTACTTTGGAGGTATGGGGTTGCTTACATTCTATGGAAATGCAGTGTCTTCGGGGGGCGATAAAGGATTGCAAGCAGTTATGAGAGACTATATCAAAGATTGGAACAGTAAATCCAAAATTGTATCATTTCCATTTCATTCTAAAGAACAAATGTAGATTCCTCGTATAGATACAGCCAATTAAATCATGCAAACGAAACGAACAATAATTTTAGTATGTCAATTTAGAAGGCGGTAAACAGGAGCAGAACTGATCCAAACAGTGCAAACTTGAGATTCCCGCGGCTCCGTCATTTTCCCCGCGTGGCTGTCAACAGCTTCAACAGCTTCAACGTCACCAACACCATGAATCCGTACCACCATCGCTCCCCTCCCGCATATTTGATTTCCTCTCCGCTAGCTGCACTATTATATCCCTTCCACCAGCTACTCCTCCAACTAAGAGGTGCTCCCCGAACCGTCCCAAAAAACCCCATCCGCGTCGTCTGTCTCTCCGACACGCATTCACTACAATGGTCCGACGTCCCTGATGGAGATATTCTCATTCACGCCGGTGATTTGACGAACGATGGCTCCGCGCGCGATATCCAAGATGCCGTTGACTGGCTTAAAACCTTAAATCACCCTCACAAGGTTGTCATCGGCGGCAACCACGATAGCTATTTCGACTTGCGATCGCGACTTGAAGAAGACCGAGAAGATACAAGTGCAGCGGGTTCATTCGCTGCTGTATCTTCATCTACAGCCTCTATTCGCTCTTTGGACGATTTGACTTCCTCGCGCATCGACTGGGGCGATATTCACTATTTACAACACTCGAGTGTAACGCTCGATTTATCTCCATCTTCACCAACAGCGACTACGCCCCTAGTCCCACGAACCCTACGAATCTTCGGCGCCCCTCAAATTCCCGCTCTTATGAATTTCGGTCCTGAACATGCTTTCGTTTATAATCCAGACCAGGATGCTTGGACAGGAACCATTCCCGCCGATACAGATATTTTGATCACGCATACACCCCCAGAAGCCCACCTTGATATGTCCCCGGTCTACTCTACAGGCTGTCCGAATCTCCTCGCTGAAGCTTGGCGCGTAAAGCCTGCCCTTCATGTCTTCGGACATATTCACAACTCTGCTGGTCGCGAACCGATATTTTGGGATGATGCCCAACGTGCGTGGGAACGACTTTGCTCCTCGCGCCGGCCGCGGGCTAAGCATGGTCGCCTTCTTTCGTTGTTGGGATTCCTGCGTGATCTGTTTGATCCGGCGGGGTGGGTTGATGCGGCTCGGGTACTTGTCTACGGAATGCTCGGTGTTGTTTGGGCACAGGTTTGGGGTGGGGAAAGTCAGCATGGTGGGTGGATGGTCAATGCAGCTTGCATGTATCGGTCTAGTGGGAAGTTGAAAAATGCCCCGCAGGTCATTGAGTTGTAAGTCACGTTGAGGCTGCTGGGTTACATACCTTGTGTTCGGCCTAGCGTTGATTTGCATCTGTGTCGGTGTCTTCTTTTTTGTTCGTGGAATTGTAAATAATTTGCACATCGGATTGGTCGTTTATCAACGAGAATTCATATACATAAATAGCTATTATCGAGTTAGGATTATCATTTGTTTGTTTCGACATTCTGGGACAATCTTTGTTGTACATCATCTCACCACTGGTATTTCTCAATTCCCATCGCGTATTGTTGCTCATCAAACCCTTCTTTACCCAGTGGGCTGATGTGAGTACTCACGGAAATGAAGCAAATCCCCCAAACTTGGCGCACATTATCCCCTGAATTGTACTGATGAACTCCACTTTGGGGCTGACTGTTACTAACAATTGAGCCACAATCCTAGTGCTCACCCAAATGTAACCAGAAGAACCACCACTTCAAGGACGGAGTAAGCTTGTCGACAAAAGGCTGTGACGCCCCGCGCTTACCCCTCAGGCTGAATAATCAAGTAATCCTTTATTTAATAGTTAATTCTTTCGCCCCCATGTTGTTATTTTTTCTGTTTTCTTTTTCAATTGACCTAGCAGCGAAGAAATTATCACGAGCATTGCTCTAACTCGACTACTCGTCCAGTATCATGGCTTCAGCTAGCTCTGCTACTCCGCAAGGAGCTACAATCTTTGAATTGAACAGCGGTATGGCTCTAATCCCTATGTCGATATCCTTGCAAATAAATCATAGATGCTGATGAAGCTGTTTCCAGGTCAAAAAGTACCTGCCCTTGGATTTGGTGCAATGAAAAGTGAGCTCCAGCCAACTCCATTTTTCATCCTAACTTAATATGTCAATTCACATCTAACATCGCTTTAAAGAGGGCTTGGTCTTCGGTCCAGAAGAAAGAGACTATGTCCGCGGTCTTATCCTTCAAGCCATCAAAGCCGGCTACCGTACCATCGATACATCAAAAATATACAACACCGAAGACCTAGTCGGAGAAGCCATCCGAGAGAGCGGAATCCCTCGTGAAGAATTCATAGTAATTACCAAACTATCCAGCGACGATCATCAAAATGTTCGCGCTGCATTTGAAAAGTCCCGAAGCTTGCTCGGTACTTATATCGATCTTTACATTATGCATTGGCCCCAAGGTTTCACTGAGGATGGGTCTCGTCCTTTAGAACCTGGGGAAAGTCCAACTTATATCGAGGTTTATAAGAAGATGGAAGAACTTGTTGGTCCGGAGTGTAGAGCGATTGGAGTTGGAAATTTGTCGATTAAGAATTTGGAACCTTTGCTTAAGGAAGTGACTATCAAACCTGCGGTGAATGAGATCGAGATTCAGCCCAAGAATCCGAATTTGAAGCTCGTTCCTTATTGTCTTGAGAATGGGATTCGACCTATTGCATGGGGGTAAGTATTCTTCCACTCACTTTACATGAAATTTGCTGATTGGAATATATTTAGTCCTCTTGCGGGTGGAGCAACCAGTCTATATACGAATACATCTTCAATCTACGAAGATCCTCTCTTCACATCACTCGCGTCGAAGTACGGAATTTCGCCAGGAACGATCATTCTATCTTGGCTAGTCCAGCGTGGAGTCATCGTGATTCCCCATTCTAGCTCGCCGACCCGTCTCGCTCAGAATAGACAACTTGCAAAGCTCGACGAGGATGATCTTCAGTCACTTAATTCCTTCCATGAAAAGGTTGGACGGGAATTGATTATTGAAAAAGCGCCTATTGGTTGGGTTGATACACCTGATAGAGGTAGAACTTTTATGGGGTGGAATACTGTTGACCTGGGCTGGTTTGATAATGAGGGTAACTGTTTGACTTGAATTTCGAGATACTCTTTCGTTCCTGAGAAGCTTTTGGGTCAGATGGGGGGCTTTGCTCTCTGATTCACTTTGCGTTTATGAGGATGACGCTGCAACTAGTTGTTTGGAATTTGAAAGTTTCAAGTTCTAGCTCTTAGAGCCTACTAATCTCTACCGGTTATTCCTATAACACCGAATAAAGATCCCTCGTTCATTATATCCATAACTGAATGAAAAATGCCAGCTGACTTATAGGTATAAATGGGCATTTATAGTGTTTCTCATTAATTCAACTTAGAATACTCTTCAAAAATTACTAATTTTTAGTATTTTGATTTATTTATCTATATAGGTATATAGCCTCAGCCCAGGTTGAAACACGGGCAATCCCACACCTACAACTGTATAGGGACACTGTTTGTAAGTAGGTACATCATATACTCACATGAACACAATCAAATGTGGAGATAGATCCCCAGCGCGCAAAAGCATTTTCCTCACTGGGGCCCAAGGGATCCAGACCATCCAATTACGCAGGACGAAATTGCTGGATTTGTTTTCATCGAGTGATCAACGTCTCTAAACGCCGATCATCGAAAATCGGTGCAAGGCAGTAGTCAGCCTAGCCGATGCATCTAAAATTAATACATTAACGCATGCGCCCGACAGGGCGTTTTTAAGGAATGTGCTAGGAAGGCAGGAAACGCGAGAAAAGTATAGTTCTAGAAGCGAGTTCGTATGTCGTGGTTATCCCTAGGGCTGAAAGGAGGAAGGAAAAGCGAGGGATGGGAATGCCAGGAGAGGTTGACGATCGCGTTGCGAACAACTGGTAAATTACCCCTTTCTCCTTTTCTGGGGCTGGACTGGGGATCTCCACGTCGATTGTAATACACTCAACCAAAATATTGCATTCGATGTTTATGTTTACATTTATATTTGATTTTATATTTGTTAATAATGATATTCAGCTAAGCATCGCACGAAGTGGAAATTCATTCTAATCTTCCATGGTAGCGCCAGCGATCGATCACGGGAAGAATTGCTTGGCGACTGAAATGAACGCCACCGTCGATCTTTTTCTTTTTCTGCTTTTTTTGTTAAGCTTCGTAGGGACCAGGGAGCTCTGGGTTTGACAAGATTCCAGAAATTTGTACCCCGGAATATCCCCAGAACAGAAATTCAAATATCGGCACCGCTGTGACATTAATGGATCTAACCAATCGAGTTAAAGAACACCTTCGTCATTTTGTTTCTGTCGATGCCGGCGCTTCCGAGTGACCCCGGCGTCCTCCCTTGCCGAGTCCAGTATGGGATAATGGTGCGCTCCCAGCTCTTTAATGAAGACATCTTCTAGAACAAAAAATGCAGCATGTGTCTAGAAATGGTCACCGGTATATGTAGCTATTGTTACACCAAATCAAATGCCGCGGAGTTCTTGAAGCGAGGCATAAACATGTTCAATGTTCAAGCTCAAGCCGGGGAAAATGAGCCATGGGTGCAGTTTCAACTACGTCACATCACAGCTATCCCCCGGAAAAACCAACAACTAAAGTTGTACTGAGAGTTCGGTATTAGATATGGTAGCCTGTAGTAATAGAACCGAAAACTCTCGACAAGGCTTCGTGAGCTGGCTGAGTCGAAAGGCGACCTGCAATGAACCACCCGCTGGCCCCAATATGACGTGGGTCGGCGGGGAGAAAGCAGGGCAGGGATGTTATCTCTCCTTTTCTGGCTAGGCTATCGCGTCACGGGCGTTTTCCCCTCATCTCCTCCATTCTTCTTCAGCTGAGAAGATGGGGGTCAGAAAATGGAGATGTTGGGGGAGGTGGAGGGGTGGCCGTGCTAGAATGCACGCAAGATAAGGGCAAACCTGATTCTAATTACGACTATCCGAAGATCCGCCAGCAAAGACGACACGCAATGGCAACCATAATGTCCGAGCATGAGTCCGAGCATTGCACACTGCCCTCTTCGTTTACTCCGTACTCTCCACTACTCCGTGGTAAAACGAATATCCTCTTCTTCTGGCCCCGAAAACCTCGGGCGTTGTCCGCATCTATAGTCCACTTGACTAAGGTATTCCTGAATGAAGAGGGGAGTGTAAGACTGCCCGCAGCTACCTACTAAGCACAGTAGGTACTTACTCCATCATAGCCTCGTTCCACTTTGACTGCTGTGAATGGTTCTGGAAAGATTCCACGGCCGAGAAGTGGCACCTACATCATGGCGGAGACTGCTGTGTGTTGCCCGTTGGACCAGAATTTTCACGGTCGGGTCGTGAGACACGACGTGGGGCAGGATGCTTTAGTTGAAGATTTGGCAGTATTAGCAGATGATTTTTACCTTAGGTACAAGTATGCTCGATACGAAGAGGGGGGATGGATTGGCCATAAAAGTAGTCGTGGGCGAAGAATAGCGACGAGACAGCTTCATCCCCGGTGATGGAACTACCTTGGATCAAGAAAAGCCAAATTTCAAACTATATGCTACTATTATAGGGTACTAAGTTATAACTGAGAACATGCAAAATTAGGGACACTTTGTAGAAGAACACGAACAAAGCGAAAAAAAAGGCACTAGCCAAGCATTACACAATGCATTCGGATTTACGGCCGAGGCTAGGTTAAGCTCCGCTTAGTCCAACCAAGCAACTCCAGCTCGTGAGGTTATCTACAAAGACACTAAATGATATTTCAACAAAAATACCCGCATAAACCCCAGATTCAGCCATTCAATTTACCTTATCTCGCCACACCCCCAGATGTCTTCACTGTTCCAACAGTACTGGTGTAGGACAGACCTATTTTCATGAGCAAGGAATGCACATTCTATCTCCAGCAGGGAGTCCGAGCTCCACACCTCCACCAAGAAAGACCCACTGATCCGCTCGCTAGTTCCAACACGGCCGCATTCTTGCATCATTGTCCACCGTGTTGCTTCATTCGGGGCACGGTGACGGTATCCCGACACTTGCAGACATCCCGAGGCCGTTATGTATGCCGGGGCCAAGAGATCGTGGATAATGTACCATATGCACAAGATCGATTAGGGCAAGGCTTTGGCCACAGTCCAGCACCTGTAGGTACAGTACATATTGTACGATACAATTGAGAGAGCTGAGTCTAAGTGTCCTGCATGGGGACGACATACCTCACTGATGAATTCGGAAGGCCAAATACATCCGCTCCCCTCGGGCGCAAGGCAGATTCTGAATCCATCCATCTATTATTTACTAACAGCGTACTTTGTACTACTGTTATTGTTATTATTATTATTTTGATTATTCAATGTTTATTGTAAGTAGGACCCGGTAGTCGGGTCTGTTTCTCTATTCATTGTTTTCCCAGCCGAGCTCCTTGCCTAATCCGTTAATATAATTGATAATTTTGCTTTTTATTTGTCTCATTAAATCCCTCTAATCCCAAACTCGGTACACCATCAGTATCCGTAGTCCGAGTAGTACTCGTACTGTAGGCAGCATCAGAAAGTAATACGGACACTGGATAATACCAATCACAACCGCGCCATTTCTTTCCTCGCCCACTTAAAATTTCGACAAACTCCACCATACTTGATGTCATCAGGGACGCAAACCGCCCAAGACCGAGCGGGGCCGTGAGAAATGCTTAATCGAAGATAATTGATGCATCCGGGATCTTGGATCCACCTTGCGGAGCCCCCGGCCGCATAGGAGTGGACCATCTTGTTCCAGTGTACCGTCTCGACAGCGTCCTTGGTGCTGGTTCTGTACTAGTTTCTTTTTGTGCTTTCTCTTCCTGTGTATGTAATGTACTCGATGCACGCACGCATGGTACGAGAGAGACCAGAGACACGGGGAAAAAGGTAGGACATGGAGACAAGCCCCACGATTGCATCTCTTTGCCACTTTCGTAAAATTGTTGCTGGCATTCAAATATTCCCTTCCCTCCCCCCGCGGTTTATTCATCTCCTTTCTTTTTTTTCTTGTTCTTCTTTCTTCTCCGCGTGTCCCCAGTCTCCAGTCTCTCTTCCCTATCCACGTGCCGGGATTGAGTATCCGTTATCTTAAGTATACTGTCTCCAGTATAGTATACCTTACTACTCTTATATCATATCGAAACGAACCGTTTATTCTCATTTGAGTGAGACACCATCATGGCGCCCTCATTCTTTGGCATGTCGGGACGGCCACTGTCTCTGACAGTGTCGACCATTGCGACAATGGGTTTCCTGTATGTATTCTTCGGCCCATTACACTCTGTCCATATCTAACAGTACCAGACTCTTCGGCTACGATCAAGGTGTTATGTCAGGAATTATTTCCTCAGATGCCTTCACCGACGTCTTCACAGCCGCCAAAGGCGACAACACAATGCAAGCCCTAATCACTGCAGTATATGAGTTGGGATGTCTCTTCGGTGCCATGTTCGCCCTCTTCACTGCTGATATCCTGGGTCGCCGTAAGATGGTTATCGGCGGTGCTGCCATCATGATCATTGGTGTGGTTATCCAGGTCACTTCTTTCGTTGGCCACATCCCTCTTCTTCAATTCTTCTTCGGTCGTGTCATCACCGGTATTGGAAACGGCATGAACACTTCCACTATCCCTACTTACCAGGCTGAGTGCTCGCGCACTAGCAACCGTGGTCTGCTCATCTGTATTGAGGGTGGTACCATCGCCATTGGTACTATGATCGCCTATTGGATCGACTTCGGTGCTTCTTACGGCCCACCTGACCTGGCATGGCGATTCCCCATTGCTTTCCAGATTGTCTTCGGCTTTATTATTATCGTTGGAATGTGGTACCTTCCTGACTCTCCCCGTTTCCTTATCTCCAAGGGTAAGGTCCACGAGGGTGAATATGTGCTGGCTGCTCTGGCCGGTAAGGAAATTGATGACCACGAGACTCAACTTCAGAAGCAACTGGTCATCGAGTCTATTGAAGCGTATGTCCCCTCGCCCAGAATGAGAAAATCAAAGAAAAAGAAACTAACAATTTGCAGTGCTGGTGTCTCCGATGGAGCTGGATACTCTTACCTCTTGACCGGTGGCAAGACCCAACACCTTCGTCGCATGTTGATCGGATCCTCATCTCAAATCGCCCAACAACTGTCCGGTTGTAACGCAGTCATCTACTATCTCCCCGTCCTCCTGAAGCAATCGCTCAACCAATCGGAATTCATGTCCCTCCTAATCGGTGGTGTCAACATGATCGTTTACGCCATCTTCGCAACCTTCTCCTGGTTCTTCATCGAAAAGATCGGTCGTCGCAAGCTCTTCATCGGCGGTATGACCGGTCAAATGGTCTCCATGATCATCGTCTTCGGCTGTCTAATTCCCGACGAAACCGGACCTGCCAAGGGAGCTGTCTTCGGTCTTTTCCTGTACATGGCCTTCTTCGGAGCTTCCATCCTTCCTCTTCCTTGGTTGTATCCCGCTGAGATTTCACCTATTCGAACTCGTGCTAAGGCGAACGCTGTCTCGACTTGCTCTAACTGGCTATTCAACTTTACTGTTGTCATGATCACACCCGTTATGGTCGAGCATATTAAGTGGAGAACTTACCTTTTCTTCGCTATCATGAACGCTGTCTTCATCCCGCCTATGATCTTCTTCTACCCCGAGACCGCGGGTCGCAGTCTTGAGGAGATTGATATTATCTTCGCTAAGGGATACTGTGAAAAGATGTCTTACGTCCGTGCTGCTAAGGAACTTCCTAAGTTGTCGGATGAGGAGATTGAGCAGAAGGCCCTTGAGTATGGATTTGGTGGTGGTGGCGGTGGTGCTGATGATACTGAGAAGGGTCAGGTTCCTTCTTCTACCTCTTCGCGTCAGGAGAACTACAAGCAGCAGGGTGAGAGCAGCCAGTTTACTCAACAGGAGTAAATGTTGTGAAAATGGAGTGGAGTATGCTACTTCTTTTTGTGATGTGATGCGATGCGATCGATCATTTGTGTCGCATGAGATGTGTTGCTTATTTGTCTGGATCGCAGACCAGACTGACTTTCTATATACCCATTTCTATACCTATTTATCGTTTTGATCATTCATGTCTAATGAGGGCATGTGCATTCAATTTATAGCACAGCTATTTTCGTTACATTCTCATCCTTGTCAGTAACATCGTGTTGATAAGTGCTTATTGTATAGTAAGATATTTAATCAGACTAAATTAACTCGACAACCTTGTAACAGATGCTGTGAAACAAAGGTACTGAATAAGTAGTAATCACTAGTAGTACTAATTAGATTAATGTATCTTTGTATCTTTGACTGACCAGTGGTACAACAGTCCCAGTTGGTGGCTGGAACTTCCCCAGATTGCATGCAGACCGGCTCCACTGCAATCTCCAGTTTACTTCTGCATCTGTGCACCTTTTAATACTTCTCCCTCGCACTCGACCACCTTTTATTGACATTAACAAAACAAACATAATATCACACAAAATGGCATATAAATGGTCTAACTGTGGCGGAAGGATGCTGACGGGGAGATCGACCAGCTGATCCCGTGGACTCTCGACTGAAATGAACTCTCAGCCTGTTTTGGCCAAACTTCTCCCTTCACTCCCCTTCTTCCTTGCTGCCTTCACTTTGACTCATACCTCATTTTTCTACTTGACCCTCTCCTATTTTATTTTCCCCCACCTCATCGATATGCGCCCAGCTACCACACACCATGAGTTCCTCTCTTGAAGCCAAGATCGTCGTCCTCGGCGGACCAGGTATTACCCCTCCTTGACTGCGGAGAAGCGGCACAGCAAAGAACGGCGAACACCGCGGACTCAGCAAGATACTGAAAGAAAACAATATACTAACAAAGATTCAGGAGTCGGAAAAACCTCCCTAGTCCAACGATACGTCCGTAACTCCTTCAACCCATCAACAACAACCTCAACCGTCGGCGCGTCCTTCGTAACAAAACGCGTCCTCGACACCTCCTCCGACACAACCGTCCGACTTCAAATCTGGGACACAGCCGGACAAGAACGATTCAAGTCTTTAAATCGACTATATTATCGCGGCGCAAATGCCTGTCTACTCTGCTATGATATTAGTAATGAAGCAACATTCCACGAAATGGCCGGCTATCTCCGAGAATTAAGACGAAATCTGGGACCCGAGACTAATGGAAGTGATGAGCCGCCCGTCATATATCATGTTGTGGGTACGAAAGCGGATATCGTTGAGCATGATGCGAGTAGAAGGGCTGTTCCTTTTGAACGGACGATAGCGTTTGTTGCGGAGGAACTTTATCCGACGGAGGCTTCGACGCCGCCGCCCTCGGCGCTGGGGACGAGTAATGCAGGGTTGGGATTTGGGTCGGGCTTTTTTGGAAGTCATGGGCATAGTGCTGCTGGTGCTGGTGCTGGGCCGGGGAGTATTGGGAG
>JAOWBF010247973.1:0-22308 GCA_028566175.1 Vinca major
TTAGTAGCTCCTTTGATGTCGGAACATTAGTAGTTCCTCCTTCCTTTACGGTCGAAACGTTATACGTTTCTTCCTTGGCTCCATCAACTCCTCCAAAACCACCCGCTTAAGCAGGAGCTTAGTCCTATGGATTGATCCATTCACTGGACACACACCTATATACGAAATTATCCCATCCAGTTATGATGAAACAAAAGATATAGAATCCGCGACTACCTATTGTATAAGCTGCTTGAGTAACAAATTCCCTTGTTTCACTGCGTCAATAAACTACCTTGGCAAAGTAGGCTTACCTTCTGACTGAATAATTTCACTTTGAATCAACTACCGCCTATAAGTGAAGGAGAAGTCCTCTAATCAAGTTGCTCTAATATCCGATAACTTCCCTTGAGACACCTACACCGCCAAACCCAAGAAATGGCCCTTCCCGTTAAGGTACAGACTCTGCGTTATCCGGGGTTTTGCTTGATAGTCTTAGGTCACATAGTCCCGGGTTTGCTTCGATCTCTACGCTCTTTCTAGCGTACACTACAGGCTATCCCGAAACAATAGCTAAAACTGCTTAAGGTGAACTCGTGAGTAACACATTCCCAGAACATACTCTTGCTAGTTCTATCTCTATCGATACTGAAAAAGAAATTGAATACGCTGCTATATCACAGCGACTGCTGCTACCCTAAAAGACGGGTTTTCTTTATCATATTCCGGGTCGGATTTTCACGTTGTGTCAGATTCTAATCAAATTCCTTTGCAAAGTAGGCTTACCTTTTCTCCCTACTTGACAGAACTTCATCCTCTGATTTCCTTGGAACTACTTACGGTCCTGGACTTGATAGTTATCCTTCTCTTGAATAAACTCTCCCAGATAAAAACAGACGTCAATCAAGAAGGTCAAGCTACTCGGAAACAACTCCTTAATATGCTTTCGGGGAAGCAGAAACAGCCTAACCATATTATGAAACCCGAACTGAAAAGACAGCAGAAAGAGCACTAGGAGTTCGAGACCTAGTTTTGGCACCCTCAGGTAGAAGCTCTTACTCACCGAATTCCCTTGGTCTTGTTCCGATTACTGCTTAGCCTCCAAAACCAGTAACAGCCAAGACAGGAAAGAGAGCGTATCGACTTCCTACCGTGCCTACAGACCTTGCTGCTTGGAAAGCTGAAAAGACTCTTATATATAGGGACTTCTTTCTATAGTATATCCCTTACTTATAAAGAAAGATCATATTGAAGTGTGTACATCGAAAGATGAAAGCTATAAGTAGTTCTGTTTTCTGTAAATGAAGTTATAGACCCACTTGTTGGGATTACTCCCGAAACTGGACAGACACATCCGATGCCGAACCAGCGAAAACGACTCCGGGCGAAGGCTACCTCCTCTCCTTGCCTAGTGGATGAGTGAGCTGCCTTTCCTTCTTCAGAAACAGAGACTGAGTGAGCCAACGGATCCCCGGAAAGGAAAGACACTGAGAAGATCGGTCGGGCCTGCTTCACGGGTTCCAACATTCCTTGTGCCATACCCTCAAATAAGGATTGGCCTCTGACGTTGCAATGCTACTTTATCCGTTTACTTTCTCGCAGAAGCTGAATATCCTACCTATAGGTTTTCTTTCTTGGCATACTTGGACGCCGATCTCTCTTTAGCATTCCCTACCTACGACCTTGCTTATCGTGAACTCTCTCTTACTCTTTTAGCAAGTGCTTCTTCCTATTACTTCCTTTCCAGAAAGAGAACTTGAACTAATTTCCACAGCACTTACTGACAGACTAGACTGGCTTTCCTTCAAGCTTTATCGCCGCACTTTTTCCATCCTATGGTCTATCCCATACTTCTAACACTTTGAATCAAGAAAGTGAATAAGCGATATAACTGTACTCAGACTAAAACTAGGAAACTACTCCAGGAAAGAAAGCAGCTACATTCTAAGAAAGAATTCTAGAAGAAGGAATGATAGTTGCTGCAACTAAAGCTAGTTCCTTATCCTACTCCCCGGATTGATGGATTACTCGTTCATGCTCTCCCTTTACAGTCGGAACATGGCGTAGCTCCTTTGATGTCGGAACATTATACGTTCCTCCTTCCTTCCCTTGTTCAACTTCTCTGCCTCAAACTCTTACTGCTTAAGGTGAACTCTCAGATAGGTTGTCTTACTTTCTTCAACTACTCTTGACAGAGGCCTCTACTTCCCTCTCTTTCTTACCATATTGTTTTAGATACAACGGATAGGATATACTTATTCTGAAACAAACCTAACATCCTGGAAACCTAGCCTAGTTATGTGATTACCCGAAGATGCTTTCTATCGCACTCCCTCTCCTCTTTCTCAAGTAAAGGGGATCAAATAGTCTGTCTCATAAAAAGGTACTTCGGTGGGACACCTACTCCTAAACCCGAACCGCAACGAATGCAAAGAAAGCTTAAAACACGAGGTCTATCCAGTCTTACTGACGGAGAAAAGATCCCCTCCTGCCTGTCGAGTTCAACTACCTAAAGACTACCTCGGGATCTATCCTCTTTACTTCCAAGGCATAAGCAGCTGGGGCGTCGGCGTCTGGTCCGCACTTCCCTTGTTCAACGTCTTTCAGCAATCTCTTTCTTTTCTGAATTCTCAATTCTATCTTTGTCAGGCGGGCATGAGATTAAAGAATCTCGTTCTTTCGGATACCTATTGACAAGGGTTTCCCTATCAGGTTCAACTAGAAAATCTATCTTTCCTTCACCTGCTCCTCGTACTGCAACAAGTATGGCCTTTCCTTCAACTGCTTTATAGTCGTCACATTAGTAGCTCCTTTGATGTCGGAACATTAGTAGTTCCTCCTTCCTTTACGGTCGAAACGTTATACGTTTCTTCCTTGGATCCGAAGCCTAAAGCCTTAAAGGCGGCTAAGGCGTCACAGACTGACTACTTTTTTTGACCCGCGCAACAACTACTAAAACTTCTAAAGCTGATCCTTCCCTTGCTGGTTCAGTTCCCTACCCAGGTGCTTCATACGATGACGTCGACGCGGGATAAGAACTCTAATATGCTTTCTTAAGCCCTTTAGACGACTACCTAGTTATAGGAGTGGAAGCCGAAGCTAACCGCACTGAAACTGCTGCCGAAAGATCGTGAGCTAACTTTGAGTGAGCGAACTTCCCATCCGATGGAGCGCAATTGGGCGAGACTTGAGGCCATAATGCTGCGGGCCTATACCGTGTTCCCACATTACCATATTATGACTAGCCAACTCCAGGCCAAACTGAAGTGCTAGGTCACCCTCTCTCGTTACGGACTAGCTTCTTTCATCAACTTCACTAACAGGTGGGGCACCTACTCCTCACACAGCCACGTCTGCCACTTCGCTTAATCATCCAATCTATCCGCTTTCTCTCTCGGTTAAATTTCAAAAAAGGAATAAGAACCCGTATCTGATCTAAGACTTCCCCATATTATGAAACCATTGAAATTGCATAGATAAAGGGAAGGAAGTTTACTGAGAAAGAAACCTAAGATGGACGAAATGCTCTCCCGTGGGCCGTACCTCAACACTCAAACTAGCAAGATTGGTCAGAAGCTGAAACAAGAGATGCCTATGGCGCTCGATCCCTCTGTGATTCTGTCGTAGCTTTCAAAAGAGCATTCCCTCACTGGGTTATTATTCCTTATTTCGAAAAATTAACGGGTGGATGTCTTTTCTATTGTATATTGAGGAATAGTTAGTTCTAGTACTGGAGAAGAAGAAGCAGAAACTTCCTACCCCACTGGGGCATCAGATCCCAACTTTCCGATGCCATACTTTCCTGACGACTAGACTGAAAGAGCCATCTCGCCTCCTGTTCCTATGACACCAACTCCTTAAACAGCTGCTGCTGAAACTTCTGGGTCATCTTTGACCATTCCATGAGCTACTTCGAATCAAGAAATTGCATAATAGATAATCTAAGGCACGCGCTTCCGCGAACTACCTAAAAGCTAAAAGGTGGTCAGACAGACCTTCCGCCTACAGCAAGTTCCCTATCCGATGACGTCGACGCTGGGTGAGCTAGCTATGACTTTGAAGATAGAGGTGAAAGCACGCCATAAAGAATAGGAAGGCTTGACATGCCTGGGCCTTCCGATCCTTAACTTGAAAGCAAAGCAGGAGAAGAACTGACGTCAATAGCAAATCAAGATGGGATTTCTTATTCCCCAGGTTCTCTTAACAGTCGTCACATTATACGTGCCTCCTTCCCGGGCCTTGATCTTACTTACTTTCTTGTAATAGCAGGTTGAAGACAAACTTTATACATTAAAATCACAGCTAAAAAGAGAATTTGAAAAGATTGGGTTGTGAGGTTAGGGTTGTGGAGGATGATTCGAAGTTCTCAATGCTGTAAAACGTAAGCGCAAGCTTAACTCGATCATGACCTTGTGGATTCGACCCACCTGAATCTCTCCTTCCCTTTCATATTGATTTTCCCTCGAGCCTAGCCCTCTTTCTTTGGATTCAACTGAGACGAATTGCTCGTTGACGGCTTAGATCACCACGGCATCTTACCTTGCTCTTGTCTTTCTTGCTACCGCTCTGAAAGCTTGAACTAACTCCGAGATTCGACTTCCTTGCCCAGTCAATCTCTTTTTTGAGGCGTGTAGCTACCTTCCAGCCATCGGCATATCTGCTTCCGCTTTCTCACACCACAACTTAACTTTCAAGTACAGGTTCACATAGTCATGAATCTATCTTGAGTGAAAGTCTCATACCCCGTTAATGCGAAACCAGCGACTGCACCAACAACGGTCGAAAGAGCGACGAGTGCTTGTTCCTCAGACTCAAAGATAATAGAATAGGATAGGAGGGGAAAGAGCGAGCAGAAACAAGGTACTTACCGGGGTATGGACTCGGGGGTATTCCGGTTTAGACGCAAACAGGCCAACAACTTCTAAAACTGCTTCAGCGGATACATTAATATAAGGATTTACTCCTTACACTCTTTCCCTAGTAGGATCCTTGCTTCTCGTTCACTCATTCCCAGATGCTTCTTCCTAAGGCACCTCCGATAACAACCTAAAAGGTCTGAGCCTTCCTTGGATAAAGAAAAGAAGGTTTTGTCTCGAAAAAGACCCGGATAAACTGCTTCTACAAAGCCTGCGGGCGGATACATTCTAATTGCTTATCATTCCACTCCAAAACCTGCAACCACAAATGTTGGAGAAACAGCCTTTGCCCCAAGGTAGAGCGCCGATGAAAGAAACAACCTCTCAACCTAACGCGATTCTGAAACTGAACGTGGCGGAAGGAAGGAGGAACGTATAATGTTCCGACATCAAAGGAGCTACGCCATGTGACGACTATTAAGGAGAGTAATTTGGTGTTGCAGGAGTGATGACCGGGAAAGGGTTGATAATTTCTTGGTTTGTTTTAGCTTGGTATGAATGAACATATTATAGATATATAATAGAAGAATCTCGCCATACGGCACGAGCAGTTGAATACAGTACTCTCATAAGCCTATCAAGAAGCGTCAGACTAAGTCAATCTAAGAGAAGATACCTCCCCATACCAAGCAGAGTCAAAGGCGGGTCAAACTCACATAAGCAGAGGTTTTCTTCCTCATCGAAGGAGAAAAGTATTGCGCATAGACTGTTTAAAAGACTATGTACTGCAAGAAGATGTTGATTGAATTTTTCTTTAACCTCACTTGCTGGGAGGCTGGCATGGCTCTCTCTTCTCTCCCGGTTAGAACTGAGACTGGACTCCTTTCCCCCGAAAGCAACTCCCCTTTCCCACTCTCCTTTGGCTGGATCCAACGACTGGCTTGGGATTGGCTCATATCTCACTCAGTGGAAGGAAGTAGTTGATTCAATAGACTTAATTAAAGGTCGGAAAGGTGACCCTGTGTCGTTGAAGACTACTTACTATTGGCTTCAGCAATTGAAGACGCCCAAGAGCGTCTCAATGTACGAGAGAGGCCCTTCTTACTTATAGTTTCTTTGAGTTTACCTGTGCGAGCGGAAAGAGCGGTCGATAGAGTCAAGAGAGAGAGACCAAGGGATCGATGAAGTTGAGGGGAAGGAGTCACTACTAATGTGACGACTGTAAAGGTTTGGAACCCTGGCTTGCTTACCTGGAATGGAAGACTGAAGCGCGGCTAGCTTGATTGTTGCCTTGCCAAGGAGTCACTACTAATGTGACGACTATTAATGCGTTAGGAGAGGAGTGAAGACAGCTCGAGCATAGTTCTTGTTCCTCTTATTCAATTTAACGAAGAGGAGTGAAGTGTCCTGGAAGCCCCTTTCACCTCGGGTATTGGCGTCGGGTTAGTTCTTCCTAGCCTTGCTACGGTAGGGGTTCTCGAAGATGATTAGGCACCCCGCTGTCTTACGGGAGTCAAGGATTTCATGGGATCGGAGAAGAGGGGAAAAAAGCCCCGAAGATGCAGCTTCGTGACCCCCTCTAATGAGATTAGTGAAGAAAGCCTAGTTACAGGCTGGGATCTAACCGTTGTTGTCGGCCTCTTTTCTTTCCTATTTTGAAAGTCCTCTCTTCTTCTCTTTATGCAAGGAAGGAAAGTTCAACGCAAAACTAACCTTGCTTGACTTAGTCCTACTTCTGACTTTGACCTTTTTGGTCGGTCTTTGTCAGAAGTTCGGGTTTAAGAAGTCACTGACTCTCTTTTCTTTAGAGTCATTCTGAACTGACTTCTTTCTTTGATTGGGGGTCCCGGCTTTCATCATTCTCATAGGTGAGATCTATCTGAGAACAAAATCTAGGCTTGACGACCTATCAGCAACCCCCTAACCTGAACAACCAACCCTACTCGCTGGATAGGTACCTTGACTGATTGGCTTACTGTACTGAATCCGACCCCAAGTCCTTCCTACCCGTCAATCTTCCTCCTAGCCCTTTTGACGCTTCCGTCGCTTTTCACTTAACTGGGAATTGGGATTGGCTTTTCTGCCGTCATCGTCAGCTGGACCTTCCTCCTCTCGGACCTGGGATTCTTCTTGCGAGTTTGCGACCTTGCCACTTCGCGAGCAAGAATGTGTGCCATCTTTCTTCTGCCTTGTCGGATGCCTTCTCGTTGATTCGCTACCTTGGACTACCCTACTCTTCTCCTTTAGGTGCGCCCTTCTTATGATATTATATACAGGGAGTCAAGTTCAAAGCCCCGAATCCACCCTTATGAATAGAACCTCTTTCTTCCCGCCTATGAGTTTCCTTATCCCATCTACTACTACCTTCCTAATCCAACTCCAGCTACCTTCTTTCTTTGCTTGCAAAGTGAGTTGCCTCCTAATAGTCGTCACATTAGTAGTGACTCCTTCCCCTGCTGCTCGTCTCTATTTACTCGTTCGTAGGGAAAGAAAGAGTATAGGAAGATCAACCGAATCTATCTGTCTTTTCTAAACCGATCTGGTCGCGCATCTTTCCTCTACCTAGGGAGAGTGAGTCTATATGATTAGTAAGAACAACTGCCGGACTAACTGAACCGTAAACCGCTGCGCCTTACCTTGCTTCGTCGGGTTAGTGATTCAAACCTAGGAGATTGGCGTCCCTCTTTCTTCAAGTGCTCAATCTCTTAACCTTAACAGTCGTCACATTATACGTGACTCCTTCCCTAAACCTTGCTCGGTTTTGGCTTTCGTGCCCCGCTCTTTAGACGAGAGCTGTAATCCCTTCTCCTGCTCACCTTCTTTTTAGGTTGATGTGGAAACCTCTTCTCCTTTGGCACCTCCTTCTTCTTCTGGCTTTCGACCAGCTGAGGGCTTCTGGCTTCTTAGACTGACAACTAACGCTTTTTCTGAGCTAGCTGTCAAAGATGCTTCAAGTCAGTTTTCACATTCCTTCGTCAGTACCTGGATTCTTCAATCTCAACCCTTCGCTTCTTGGCCCTACAAGCACTTCAATAGACGTCATCTCTAGCCCTAGTTGAAAATTCGAATTCTATGTATGACCAAGCTATGCCCGATCTGCTCTTTCTTGTAAGACGAAAGAAAAGATGAAAGATGTCAGTGGTTAATCGCCTGGGAAGGTTGAGTACTCTAAACCGATCTCGGCTTCTAAAAAATTCCTTGAAGCCAACCGTTTAATAGTCGTCACATTAGTAGTGACTCCTTCCCCAGAAGTCAATGAGAAAGAACACACAGCCTTTCTGCTGTACTGGTTATGCAAGTCTCTCATCTGTGGCAGTTCTATCCAAGTCATTGCTGACGCCAAATTCTACATATTAGCCCTCATGCAGTCCGAGAAAGTCTCCCTTGGGACCTTCATCTTAGCCCTTGTATACCGCTGTCTCTTTGACCTGACGGCAAACTGAGAAGAAGGGAAGATTAGTTAGGGGAGAACAAGACCGGAGACAAAGCCTTCCAACAGAAGTGATTCAAAGCCTATGCTGTGTATGGTAGGCTTTCTTCGATTAGGCGAACCATTCCTGTCGTTCATGCAAAACTCTTTTTTGAACTAGTCTTTTCCTTCTTGGCGGAATCTCCCATCATGGAAGCAGGGGCTCTCCATCCTTCCTCCCTTACCCCACAACCCTCACTTGTGAAATTTCATTGCAGGAATAAGAACCCAATGGAGTTGGTTTGTTCCAGTTAAGAACCCTTGACGTGAATTGAGTGAGTGAGTCGGTCGCGGTGTCAGATCCTTTACGAACTGGAAGATAAACTACAACCTCTGCTTCATCCTCTACAGATGTTGAATTCTATTGTTATAGAATCACGAGAGCTTTTGGCTAATGAGAGAAGGTAGTTGGCCTTTTTAGAGGACAGGTCTTTTGATGCTTATTAGTGAGATAGAGAAAAGAGAGTTGAAGATGTGAGAAAGAGAGAGACTGAGATCCGGGCATGACCGTTAGAAGAATTAGAGGAAGGAAGATGTGGAACTCTTTGCTCCTTAAAGAGAGACGAAACTACTTGAATGCTCATCATAGAGACTTGATGACTAGTGGCCATAACTCATGACGCAATGGATTCTGCTTTCACTAATAGAAAGAGGAGATGAAAAAGGCTACGTACCTCTCGCCAAGACTAGTTTAGTTGCCTTTCAATCAAAGGCCTCTCTTTCTTTGATTCAATTCCCTTCTGTCTTGAACCTTCCACCAACACCGGCTACTGGTTGAGCTCCTGGGAAAGAAGAGTACCAACAGCTTCAGATTGAAGAATTACCCCAAAACTACCACCGCTTGCTGTAAAAGAACTAGCTGCGGTTAGGGATTCACTTCCTGTCCAGTCTAAGATGTCCAAAAAAGAAGAGCTATTGGGGACAGCCCTGCTAACTCGTCTTCGTCTTTTAAGACAAGAGCTCCGTCGCTTATGGGTGGCCTTCTTCCTACTCCATGTAGGTCACTAACTGCTCTTATAGTAGGATTCAACTAAGTCAGTCATAGCTCTACTAAGAAAGAGTGATTTTTTATTTTCTTTGGTCCCGCTTGTCAAGCCTTTTCATTAATGTTCTGAAGAAAAGAGATCGGGAAAAGAGTTCAAGCCAAAACAAAAGAAAAGAGTAGATTCACAAGCGGGCGGCTGTTCCATGTAAATGGCTTTTGTTTGAGCCCTTCTCTTTCTATCTCGTACGCATTGGAATCGGTACATCTCTTTGTCGGTAATCCCCTCTTCCGTAACCAGTCCATTCCGTACTCTCTCCATCTAAGCCTTAGCAGTCCATGTAGTTAGTTTCTGAGTTCTTTGATGTAGGCTAGCAGCCAGTCTTCTATAGTAGGTGAGTGCAGCCTTTTCCGATCCGAATTTCTAATGTTCGAGTGTCCTGTGCAAACCTTCTACTAAGGCCATTTTTGCTTTTTCAATCGTGCAAGTTGACAAAAGACCGTGTTTTCTGGCATTTTCGATTCTCTTTTCCTAATGAAACGACGTGAATGTTAGCTACGGCTGATTGCTATCTATATCCTACTCCTTTTCTGTGAGTGTGAAAGACCACCACTTCGCAGTGAGAGTCACTGCAATAGCAGTAACCGATCTATCCCTAACAGCGGGGAAGGAGTCACTACTAATGTGACGACTATTAATAGGAGGAAGATCCGGTTTTTTCTTCTCCAGCTAAAGCACCAGCAGCAAAAAGAGCATCATTGGCTCCAAGGAGGCACTACTAATGTGACGACTGGGAAGCACCGGTGGGTCAAGGGTAGAAGTTCCTCTACGGGCTACAGAACCTAAGAAAGCTACAATCTCATCCCCCGCAGCAGTATAAACCACAGAAGAAAGAGTCTAAACTTTCGCTTCCCAATAAGGTCTCTCTCCTTCTCTTTCTTTGGCAACATGCTTATACTTCTCCTTGCTTTTAGCTTGTACTACATTCTCTTTTTGACTGCCTTGCCGGGCCTAAACATGTACACCTGCTTATACTGAATCACCTTCTTTCTCAACTGGCTTAGCGTGGTTGTCTTAAGCTTACCCCTCCTTGTATAGGGGGGAGAACTGCGTCTGTTTACATAATTCTTACACGAGACAGAGACTGTTGAAATGGCAACTACTGCTACAAGTGAGAATGCGATATGACAATGAAGAGATGGACTGGCTCCGCGAATGAACTATGAATGGGATAACTTCCGCTCGTCGAACGATGGAATCCAGTTCTTGAAAGGCTGCTTGCTTCATCGAATGTTGCACAACAAAGAATCTGACGCTTCAAACGCTTCTTCAAACCAACCTCTGTCTGACCAGAATCTCAATCATGATTGGAAGGCTGCTATCGTCTTGGTTCCACAGCGAGTCCCGCGCTTCGTTTGTCAACTATGACTGTAGCGCACTTGCGTTATCGAGTGAGAGCACCGCTCCGCACCTTGGCTTTGCCTTGTTGATGTAGAATCGAGCACAATAAATAGCTATGTCTTTTCGCTCCCCTCAGCGGCTACATGTCCGGGCAGGGACAAAACGAGACTTGCGAATAGCAGCCGGTCGGAGGGAAGGAAGGAGGAACTACTAATGTTCCGACTAAAAAGGAGCTACGCCATGTGACGACTGTTAGAGACGTGCGAGTCCTTTTTATTGTTGGTTTGACAGCCTCCTTTCCGCATCTGCCTTTTCTCGACCTCGACACATGGCAGATCTGCATCAAATGCATTAGACGTCAGGCCTTCTGTCTGGATGGTCTCAAATGCTATTCCCTGACTTTGTACTCCTCATTAATCCGCTTACGCTGGCAGGAAGGTAGTTCTGTATAGTGGGTCTTCCTATCGGGTTGTTAACTGAAACGGGACCCCTTGCTTTTAGCATAGTTGAGTACTCCAGATATTCTGATCTCTCGTCCCCCTTATTAATAGTCACAATTCTTGGCGAAGGTTGTTTAGCAACTCACCCCGCTCCAGCACCCCGGCTGTGTGGATCGCTCCTCATAGTTGACTGTTGACTGTTGCCGAGAGTAGTCTCCCTTTCTCTTTTCTCTTATCCTGGACCTGGAGGTTTCATGTGAATCTTTTCAACCGTCAAGTACTAGTCCTTCTAAAGTCACGGACTCTCCTCCTCGCTAAATAACAGCCCCAACCCCCACATAAGATATCCGTGGTGCCAGAGTTCGATTTATCTGAAAGGGTCGAACGAGCTGAGGGTTTCCCCGGTCGTGAATTCCACCAGAATGAAAACAAGGAAATCCTTTCTTTATAATAGAACATTCCATTGCTTCTGTAACTACAACTCGCATACAATTGGGAGCTGCACATGGTTGCACCAATAAAGGCTCTGGCACAATCTTTTCCACCATGTCTCCCAAAACCCAACAAAAGCAAAAAGCGAAGGTCGTTAATTTCTCGAAATAAGGAATAATAACCGTGACGTATAGCAAGCAAAAGGTTCTTCTTTTGCTGCGCGAAGAAAGACAAAAGATGTTTGGTTCCTCGGACATTGGCTGACCCTTTGCCAACTCAATCAGGATCAGAAATTTCCTCTTCTTCGGTGGCTATATTTGAGAATCCTTATTCGGTTTAATAGTCGTCACATTATACGTGACTCCTTCGGTTCGGCATACGCACCAGCGTCGGCATCTGCTCATAGCAATTCGTGTACTATATCATCTTCAATTCTTCGGGCGAGTCTCATTACGCATGCGCTCCTGCTTCGGCATACGCTTCAGCTTCTGATTTGGCATCAGCTTCCCTTTCCCTATCGGGAGATTCATCTTATCCGGATGAGTCTCAATCGGGTGACTCTGAAAGATCATCTTATCCCACTTCGGGTGAAGCAACTCTTTCTGGTTCAGCTAACCGGCGCTTTGCCTTCCTTCGCCAATCCCCTTGTATTCCCCGTCGGGAACACACCTGTGAACTAAATCAGGTCAGGGTACGAAGGCTCCAATAACCTTTGCTTTGCGCTTGCGGTTTTCCCGAGATTAAGGATGATGAGTGAGAGATCAGAATGAAATGTTGAGTTCTTATTCTTGAGAAAGCGCGGAGCTCAAGTTCTATGATACGCGGTCAGTGGACTCCATTGATCTATCTCCACGTCATTCCCGGAGTGCGAAACCCATCTCTATGAGAATACGACTGGCACGGGTAAACTTCTTCTCTAACGGAGCTCTTTGCCTCTGTTCGAATTTGAGAAGCGGAAGGAAGGAGGAACGTATAATGTTCCGACATCAAAGGAGCTACGCCATGTTCCGACGTCAAAGGAGCTACTAATGTGACGACTGTTAAGGTGGGCGGGACGGACAGGAAGGAGCCTCTGAACAACCTGATGAACCGCGTTAAGTGCTTCTCTGGCGTCTTTGAGTTTATGTTATGAGCCAACCTTTTCTGATCCTAGTTCATAGTAGGGCAAAGAAAGAGTCCTATGCCCTCTATTCTGATGATATGGATTCGACTTGTCGGGTGATTATGGAAAAGTGAGTTGTCCCTCTTCGGAGTCAAATTCTGGTTTGGATGCAGATGATACTGAGACATCGCCTGATGCTGAGGTCTCAGGTTGTTTCAAGAGAACCTTGATCCTTCGGTTTGGGAAAAGCCGCTTCATGCTCTTGCCTCGGTTGCTTCGCAAGCTTGCTTATCAGCTTGCTTTGCTCTAAGTTGACCTCTTACCTTGAAAAGGCATCTTTGAGATGATCCTCGACCTATTCTTACTGTGGAAAGGATATTCAATCCATGCCTTACGGTTATTATTCCTTTTTCGAAATTGTTCCGTGTATTTGTTTTACTAAATCTTATCTATGCCTATTTCCTTGTATTTGAGAAAGAAAAGTCCAGTGCTTTCTTTCATTGTCTATCTCGCCTAAGGCTTCTGTTTCAGTCGACTCTACGGTTGAAACAGTAGGTGGTGCTGCGTCTTTATGGTTCGACTTTTGATGCCTCCGTTCAAGACTCACACTCCTTGGCGGACTGGAACTTAGTTGGAAAACTCAAAAGCTCTGGCTCGAGCTACGCTTTGGCCTTTTGTGCAGCGGCATTTGCTTGCCCAACTAGAAAGAACCAGCAAAACCCATTTTAAGGAACCTCAAACTCTCTTCTTTGAGGTCCCCTCTTATATTTCCGGACGGGCTTGATTCTCTATATATTAAGAAGAAAGAGAGTCTCACTCAAGATTCAAAGGATCTTTCATTGATCAGAAGGTGTTCTTTCTTTCTCCATCCCTAGGTTGCGGTTTAGAAGCACTTCATAGTTTGTTATCCAGAACTCCATTCTAAGGATGCAGCTGCTGAATATCCAATAGTTGACTGACGAAAAGTTCTCGGACATTTTTTTCAAAGAGAAAGTTTGAGCTCTTTTTTAAGAGTAGAGTGGGTTGAGTTGGGAATCGTCTTTCTTGAGCTTAGCAAGCGGAAGGGCTTTCATCGGAGAGCAAACTCCCGAGATATTAGTGGCTTGATGAACTATCCCATTTATGAAGATTTTCATTTTCGTATGAAACAGATCAGCTGGTCCGAATCAATAGAAGATGGAGTTGTTCGGATGATTGCCCCTGCTGGGAATCGATTCATGCCAAAACGGGACTGATTCACTTGTCAGTCGCCCGGGGCGCTTCTTCTTTCATTTTATTGATCCCCTTGTATGATGGTCTCGAACCTGCTGAATTAGCATGCGTTGACCACTTTCTCTTGATAGGGGCAATTTTCTACCTTTCTTCAACCCTCGCACTAAGGGGGTTATTATTCCTTATTTCGAGAATTTAACGCTGCTAGAAAAAAGAAAGCAGATGGTTAGAAGTCAAGGCCGAACGTAGGTGCTACACCGAGATTGAATAGCAAGAGCATACCATACATTATTGTAATCACGAGAATCCCTAGGTTTCAGTCCTAAGCTCCAGCCTTTGTGGATCTAGTAGGGGTTCTTATTCCTCTTATTCAATTTAACGGAGAGACTCGACAGAAGGAAGGAGGAACGTATAATGTTCCGACGTCAAAGGAGCTACGCCATGTGACGACTATTAAGTGGAACCTTTTTCGAGAAATTAACGGGGTTATTATTCCTTATTTCGAGAATTTAACAGCTGCTGAATACGATTAAGAGGACAATGAGTGAGTCGAGCAGGAGAGGAAGAGGGTGCAGCCTAGTCTCTGTCCGTGGTGGAGGGATTGACTTTTTTATTTCGTTCTAAAAAAGAGCTTTTTGCCATTCCCTAACCTAAAGACGTCTTGGCCTTAAGGGGAATATAGAATCGGTTCTCATTCCTGCTTTCATTCAAAGGCCAATCAATCGGCAGGAAAGAGCCCTGCCTCGGGTCGGATCTCATCTTAGACGACGAAAGAAAGGCTAAGAGCGCATTATATGCCTAGTGGTTTTGGAAATGGGCAATCAGTTAACTCCCAGAGACCTTTTGGCTCGCTAGGCCCCTTACTCTTAGAACGGCTTACACATGCCCTCCTACTGCTACTTTGAATCTGAAGGAGGCTGACAGCCCTGCTAACTCGTTTAAAGAAAGTCAACCCATGCACCAATCGACGGTTCCGAGTTCGTTCTATTAAAAGAAAAAGTAGCCGGATTTTCACCATGAACTGAATGGGAGCGGGCGATTCCTCTTTGAGCGATTTGGCTTGGAACAATTTCGAAAAAGGAATAATAACCACTGCCACTAAAGAAAGAGTTTTCTTTTGACCAAGATAACGAGCTAGCCACAAAAGCGACCACTGAAAGAAGGTAAACCGAAGCAGACAAATGAAGTCGAATTGGCCTAGCCTAACGGTTCTATAGCCTCTACCTATTGAGTTGCCTCTCCTGGGGTTATGGAATTTCCTGTAAAGTGTGAAATAAGAGTAGTTAGAAGTAGGAATCGTTGGAACGTCATGAAAGTAAGTTCATGAATGAATGGCAAACGGTGTTATTATTCCTGTTATGAAGTTTAACCGCTATGGGGTGCGGTTCCAGCATTTGCGGTTCGTGTTTAACGTCTTTCCAGTCAAATCTTTGTTGAATGGCCGTTTTTTGAGGCTTTTAGCCGGTTCAGTAATGGGATGACTTTACCGTTGATGAATAAAGGGTTTTTCATTTTGATGTCACTGCTGAATGCGATTGGCCTCATCAATGGCAGATAGATTGACACCCCTAATGGGTTTATTCGACGATGGGTAGAAAAAGAAGCGCCTTACTTTGACTTTTACACCGGCTTGGTATTGGCAACTCCACTTGGAGAGCGTCAAGGCAAGGCAGGAACGTCATCCCAAATGTGCTACTCTTTTCTTTCGCTTCTTTGCTTGCTGGCTTTCCAGTCCGTCCTGGAATGACTTCCAGAAGCGGATTTATATAGGCAGGTGAAGGCCTTTCATTTCATGCTTAGAGGAATGGGTTATGTTATGTCAATGTTGTTGGCTTTCGTGAGTGAAGGTGAAGAGTGGCCAAGCGGTGTATTTAATAAAGACTAAGACGAGACCAAGTGCGGATACCGGGCAACCGATGAGGTTCTTTCTCTTTCTACTGGTGGCATCAGGAGGATATAGACATTATTTGATTTGAAATTTGTGTTTGAAGGCCTCTTTGTCGCTCGCTGTCTGTGGGGCCCCTCTACCAGAAGTGGATCAAGTGCTTTCTCTTTACAAAGATGCTCAACAAATCATTTTTGACTATTTAAGCAAGCTATCAATACGGTATGCTGACGAGCTTGAGGAATGGGAATAGTGTGGTTGTGCTTACGAGAATGTAAAGAAAGCTACAGTCATCCTTTAGTCAGGAGACACTCAACGCTGGCTTAAGACCAGCGTTAGTTTTGCAATTGGAATACAGCCACAAATGAAAGGGTTTACTATCGTAATTGGTTGACTTGATCCAATGTGACCTCCTTTCAAGGCTAGATCAAGGACATCTCCATACTCTTCTTTGGCTCCAGAATCTGCGACTGGTTCCATGGATGCAGTGGATTCAAGGGATCGCTATATCAATGACGCAACTACTTTCATAGAGGTAGCCTCAAGTCCTTGAGAATTGACGTTGGAAGATCCCTAGGATCCACCGATATTGAAAGAGAGGGAGCACTAGGGGTTGTATTCTGAGCTTATCAGGATCTGACGTAAGCGATACAATCTCAATCATTTCCAGTCAATGAGGAGCGTAGCAGCTCGACCAACCCTTGATCCTAACCCTCGGAGCGAATTCTTTCGAAGAGGGAATGAGAGGCGTAGCTTTCGGCTACTCTCCTTTCCGCGTCAAGGGTGGAGTGAAGGTTTACTTTGCGAAAGGCAGAGAGGCAACCAAGGGTGGACTACGTGAGTGAATGAACTTTCCCTGGCTTTGGTACGCAATCTCGGATTCCATACTCGGCAAGCGAAGCGCTCGGTCCAGTTCTAAGGCTAAGTCCAGCCCCAACACTATCTCCGGTTCCAACGCTTCAGGCCTAAGGATCAGGGAAAGCAGATTAGTTCGGTTCACTTTTCACAAAGTACCTAGTTCTTTGTTCAAGTAGTCTCCTTCTAAAAACCCTTCCTTGCCGACAGTCAAATGCACTTAAGGAAAGCGAACCTGCTTAAAGTATATTTAATAGACAGGGGAAAGCTGCCAATGACCCTAACTTCTCCTATAGGTGGAGATGGCAAACGTGAGAAAAGAACTCTCGCTTAGTACTGAAATGGACTCTAAAGCGCTATCCCAGGGCTTCTCTTTCTGTTGAGATCGGAGATGGAAGGTTAGAAAGCATCGGTGACGGGCTGCCAAAAAGACTGCGTTATTGTTCAAATACGTTGTGAAAGATTGGGGTGTGCCACAGAACATTGTCAGTGATCAGGACTCAAGATTCACAGGAACCTTCTGGGATCTAAATGAAAGACCCCTATAGCTATAACCCACAAACTGATGGCCAGACAGAGCGGTTTAATGTGCTCCTAGAAGTTCAACTAACAAAAGTCCCTTTGAGCTTGTTACAAGTCAACAACCATTGTTACCACATACCGTTGACAAGTACGAAGGAAAGAGTTCCCAGGCCTTCAATTTCACCAAGGAGTGGAGGCAAAATGCAGACATTGCTCGAGCTTATCTTGAGAAAGCCTCAAAGCGCATGAAGAAGGGTTCTTATTCCTTTTTCGAGAAATTAACGCAGCGCTAAGCCCTTTAGGCCAAGACAGAGATCAGATTGAACTTCAAGAACTAGTTCAAATAGCCCTGATCAAGCGGAAGAAATGCTTGCTCTCAGCTTTATGTTAGCTTCACTCCGTTGCTATTGGACTTGGCGTCTAAGCCAAGAAAGAGGGAATCAGTCTTAACTAAGCCCAAAGGCTAGCGAACCCGACTTCCATTCTTTTTGAGGGAAAGAACCGACCCCAACCAAGGAGGTGCGCTGCTCTTTTATCCGCTGCTGTCTCTGACGGAGAAGATGTGACCGACTGCATTAGCACTTGTTGAATTGGTCTTCTGTGAGTGCTTCAAATTCGGAGTAGTGCAAATAGAAGTCAGAAACTTATTCAACTTATCCCAACCCAAGGGGCAACCCAGCCTTTGATTTTCAACTAGTTCAACCTGATCGACGGTGCGTGCGGAAGGAATGACAGATCAAGGTGTGGTTTTTTCCTCTCGGTGTAACCGGTCTTCTCTCTTACCTGTCCTATCTATGATAAAAAAAGAAGAAATAGCCGGCTTCTATTTTCATCGATGAAGGCGTGGGTATGAAGCTTTGTCTTGATTACAGAATCAACACCCCAGGAAATCCATCCTCCTATTCTTTCTAAAGATAACTGCCATTGAATTGAGCATTGAAACTAAAGAGGGAAAGGAAGATACGAAGAACTATACTAAGCAGCCGGAGATGAGATGCGAAAAGAAGGAAGGTCCAGGTAAGGCCGGCCTACTGTTTTCAGATGCGGATGAAGAGGAGGTGCCAGTCTTTGAGGTGACGGAAAAACCGATGCCATTTTTTGGCTTGGTCGATCATCGAGTTAGCTTTCCTGTGTTTTAAGCAAAGAAAGATTTGTCAATCCTCTGACTGTTAGGAATCGAGAACGCTGCTTATTCGGTCGTTTAGTAAGGAGTGAAACAGCTCGAGCATAGCGAAGGAAGGAGGAACGTATAATGTTCCGACGTCAAAGGAGCTACGCCATGTGACGACTGTTAAAGAGTGCATTGTCATCGGAAGTCTTAAGTGCCATAGAAAGCCAGAAGGCAAGGGAGTCGAAGACTTCATAGGTCTGTCTATTAAGTCTAAGTTATGTTTCGAAGCCAACTCATTCTATTCTTATATAAGAGATTTATTGCGTATCTTTCTCAAGGCTTCCAATCGGAACAACGGTAAGGGATACGGCAGTTCCAGCTTCTGTTAGTTTGATAATGGTTGGAGCAGCAAACTCGGATTCGGCAATTCCAGCTTCTGTTAGGGCTAGGGCTTTTAGGAAATAGGTTCACAAGTCTTTATTCGATGTTTTGTCGAAAGAGAATGAATATTCATTCGGAGAAAGAAGAAAACCCTTAAGGGGCGGAGTAGCTTGACCTTCTTATATATGTTATTCTGAGGGAACATATTCGTGATCAACTTCTTTTAAGGTTTCGGCTCTTTCGCCCGCAGCATTAAGTCCAAAAGTCATAGATAGAGGCGCAGTACAGCTAGTCACATCCCCGGCCGACATCTATGTCAAGTTCAGTTGCAGAATCTGGTCGTCTGGTAGTGGAAGAGGACGATGCCCCCAGGAAGGATGGTGTTGCCGTAAAGGAAGTTGAAGAAGCACGCGCGGCTAAGGCAGTTGAAGCGGATGGTCACTCGCAGTAAAGACAGTTGAACCGGAACCCGTCTGGTGACGCGGCTCTTTGGCCGGGAGTAGTCTATGGAAGGATCTGGCCCTACCAAAGCAAAGGCTGACTTAAGACCACCAATCGATATGAAGAAAGTGATCTCACTTCCGCAGCGCTTGCTGCCTCGTCTCCAAACCCTCTATGCGCTCTCTGGTAGCGCGAATGCGCGCTTCTTTCCTTGCAGGATCCATTGTTCTAACACTTATCAAAAGGCAGTTTAGCACTCTACGGTGCTCTTGAATTTCATTTTGCAGTTGCCCCATTTCGGCAGCAATTGCAGAAAGCCTGTTTGCAGCATCCATAGCCATACGTGCTAGTACTCAATTTCTTTGATTTAAATTTGATGAAGTGAAGACACTTATCGAGCCTCCATTTATAGAGTGGTAGAGTAATATCGCCATGCAGTACGAATTGCATGGCTGGCACAATTCTTACTACTATAACCACGCTGCCTGTATGAACAAACAAACTTTGCAGAACCATTTCACCTAATCGATCGTGGTGAAGTCAGCAATGGATTCGGCGGATCATCCACGTCACGAATTGGATGGCAGGCACAATTCTTACTAGTTATCCGCACTACTTTTCTGCAGTTGAAGACTATCATGCCTGTTTAATGAAAAACTGGCTGGCTCTGGCTACCTTGCAGAGCAAACAAAAGATCCCCAAATCACACTGCCTGTATGAACAAACTTTGTACAACCAGCTTACGTGGAAAAGATTCCATATTCTATGCCAATGGACTCGTGCCATCCATGTACTGAGTCGTCAAATGACGCACGTTAAGAAAGCCCAAGCTTATAGGCATCGGCCTACAGGATGCCCATCTTCAAGAAGGCCCAAATGAAAGACCCAAGCCTACATTACATGCACGGGCCCATCCAAGAAAGTCCTACAAATGAAGACTCAGGCCTGTTTCGATGAAAGCCCACAGAAGGGCCAAAGCACAACAAGCCTACCCATCGCAAGCCCAAGCCCACGTTTCTGATCAGCATAGGGGAGGAGCCCATGAAAGTAATTCATACAAAGAGCGGAAAGTCAATCCATATGGCATCCGAAGCGGCTAAGCGTGCATTGGGTTGGCGCTTTGTGAGCTTGGCCGCTCTGAGTAGAAGTGCTAAGTGCTCTCCTGCAGCCGCTAAGCTAGAAAGTTTTTTACTGACGGATCGAAAGAAGATAGAATTTCTCGGACTCTGGGTACCGACAGAAGTCAAGGAAAAGTTCCGGTGGGCGAAGGGGATTGCGTCTATTGCGATGCTTTGTATCGTTTATTTCATTCCTGAAAGAAAGTGAAATTATCACTCAAGTACCCATCCTAAGAGCAGAGAAGGAAACCTGCGCAGAAGAGGCGATAGCTGGTATAGAAGGGTAAACACCGCCCCTCTCTAAGGCGCCCACGTAGCGGTAAGCGAGAAGCAGGCGTAAAGAAGGAAAGAAAAGGCCATTAAGCGGAGAGCTACGGTGTCAGGATCCGTAGGACCTGATAGTAGAAAAGGTCTGCTGGCTAGAAGAGAAGCACAGCACAATAGGATCCGTATCCTTCCCCTGGGTCTACCCCAACCGAGCCGGATTTGAGCTCCTACCTTTCGAAGGAAAGGGGAGTTTCACTTCGATTGGCTTTGTGTTCAGCCGAGTGTACGTACTACATATTATGCCACAAGCGAAAAGGAAGAAAGCACCCAAGCTTGCTTCTTTCCTTATGCCTCAGGTTTAGCAGATCCAGATCTAGCTAGTTCGTTCGGAAACTTTGAACCGTAGTCTCATATCAATCCCGTCAACCAGAGACCGTCAGACAGACCTTTTGACAAGGATTTGGAAAGGCAAGCATCCTACCAAACGAGCGGAATACCTGGAGCGAGTAGTAAAGTACTTTCAAAGAGCAAAAGAATCCCCAGAAGTTCGCCCGATCGGAAATAGATTCTACGCGTCTTCCCTCATAGCTTTCGCCACGGATCTTGAACCTGAAGAGATTAAACTCAACAATGGAAAGCCCTCAAAAGGAGAATCAGTTACTGGCGATAAAAGGAAAGATCCTTTTCTCAGTTGATGGAGTGAAAGCACCTTGAGGTATGCTTAACGCCCTCGCTTTCCATAATATGTCAAGCCCTCGCATTAGCTATTAGAAATAGAATATAGAAAGAAGAAGATGCAGCTCTCTTATTAGTCGTTACAGGCCTTTGGCATTGAGGTTTCTGCTTTTTCTTTTTTTTGTTTTTTCATTTTGCTTATTAATTTTATTAAGATTTGGATAAGCACGTGTGGGACTCGGATCTCTATAGATCACCCTTTTAAAGGGCTATGAGATTTCCTATTTAGGAGTTTCTTATAACATAAGAGATTTCTTTCTTTAGAAGTCTAAATGAAAGTAGAGATGAAATCGAAGAATTATTCGTTCAAGAGTAAACTGAGAACATTCACTTTTTTTTATATACGATTAAGGCTTTCATACCAGGTATCATGCATTGGTATTATGCGAGCGGCCTAGCGGCGATGAATAAGAGTTAGGAAAGGTCAAAGACTAAGACGCCGGTTGCATGCCTTGCGGCCTCCGCTACGGCTTCACAGCTTCTCTTCCTTCTGGAACATTTGGTCTGAAAACCGCTTTTTCTGGACATTCATGTGCAGCTACTTCTTAAGCAGTAAGAGCTTCGAGTGGAACAGCTTCTTCTATTCCTTGTTGGCCTTTCGCTCCTCTCCTTAGAGTCGAGTGGCTTTCGCTCCCCAAACTCTACCAACTGAATCATATATAAAATATATAAAAAAGCATGACTTTCGAGTCACGAGTTCATTACAGGTTTTAGGAAAAAAGCGAGTGTCTCCGTCGTCTGCGAATCTATTGCTTTCATCGAAATAAGGAGGGGCTTCCCTTAGGATGCGAAGTGGAACTTCTTTGCAGACCTCTTCCCATTCATCTTTCCTTTGGGATGAGACAATTATGCTCTATTGAATAGTAGGGCTTTTCTATCTATATACCAACCAATTTATCTATTCTATAGTCGAGGGGTCCTTCCAGTGGTCGCATCCGCGGTGAAGAAAGAAGCTTTCCACGGTGGCGCTTTCTACTAGGATAGGTTAAACTACCAGCTTCTGCCTATAGTCCCGTCCGTGCTTTTACTTGGATAGGGCCTGCCTATTTGATTAAATTCCTTTATCTTCTGGGGTGAACTTGTTTCATTGCCCGATTCAATGAATGGTTCTGTCTCGTG